>JAMPIV010003222.1:0-212730 GCA_024509875.1 Oreohelix idahoensis | reverse complement strand
TACCGTGACCCTAATACAGCCTTGTTTCCCCCTATTTCTACTGTAAAACCATTCAGTTATTCCTTTATTTGTTCTAACTCAACATCTTTGCATTGTAGATAGCGCTTTGCTTATATTATATTCACATTATTTTGTTGGAACACACCATAGATTGTCAAGTCTCTTCCCATATAAAAATTTTTGATGGGCGGTGTAGGGACTATCAAAGGCTTTTTGAAACGACGAAGGTGATAATTAAGTGGCGATTTGCATTTTTCCACTGCGTCCTTCTATACTTGTTCTTAGTGTGGAATTCTTTGCTAATTACATGATCGTTTCGGCCTGAAACCCGCTTGTTTCGTCCTTCTCTGAACTTTTTCGTCAGCATGCAATTTAAGTCTTACTCGTCTTTCTACTACCATCCTGCAACATAATACTTTTTTCCAGGTACTGGATAATCGAGAATATACCACACGACAGTTATTTTTTAACAGTCTGCTAGATCACCAGTTCTTCGGTCGGTAACTTTACCACTATATACTGTCTGCTTTTCCAATGTGTGTGGTGGTGTTCTTCCCTAGTCTCTCCATACTATCATATTCTCATATCTAAGAATCCTCAAATTCTCAACAGGTGGTTGGTCATTACCTGCTTTTAATCATTTCGGCCTGAAAGTTTCGGTCAACGTCCAGCCAGCTTTAAAATTTTTAACTCTTTTAAAAAAACGGCTTGTTTTGGGGAGCCGCGCTGGTGTAATGGATACTACGATATGGCGACGGAACGTTTGTACTGGCGACCAGGTGTTCATGGTTCAAAACCGGCCGTCGGCGATTTTTTCGAAGAAATGTTTACGACCCGGAAATTTGACTGAATAATCTGAACGGCTCCTGCACATAAATCCCGTGTGGATGGGAAGGAGCGAAGCTCCTGACCGGGTTGGAAGGAAAGTCCACTGACCCCCCAGCCTCGCAATGACATGTCATTGGGCCGAAAGAGCCGGAAAGCTCGAGTGCCGCTGGTTATAGAAAAAAAAAAAAACAACGGCTTGTTTGATCTCGTCCAGCGTGAATTCATCGCAAGTTATTGGCAAGGTGGTTGTGGGTGTTTCATTATTAAAATCAGGTGTTACTGTTGGTGGTGGTCTGTTTAGCACCTCTATGAAGTGCTCAGCCCATCTCTTTATTTGTTCTTTTCTGTTGGTATTGGATTCCCTAATTTATCTTTAACAGGTGTTTCCATATCAGTAGGCTGGTGACATAGTTGTTTTGTAATTTGATAAAGGCACCTACTATTACCAGTTCTTGCAGCATTTTCAGCTTCTACGGCCAGTTCTTTGATGAAATGTCTTTTATCTCTTCGAATTTTTGTCTTCACTTCTTTATTTAACAAGTTATAAGTTAATTTGCAAGATTCAACTGCATTATGTGTACTTGACGCTAGTAGTTTAAGTTTTGCTGTTTTCCTTTCTTGTATTTTATCCCAAGTATCTTCTCTCATCCATTTTTTCTTTTTATGTACTAGGTATCCGGTGGTCGCTACAGCTGCTTCCGTGTGTGTGCTCCATTGTTAATGAGTTCGTGCTTGTGTCAATTCAAAATGCGTGGTGATCATTGAATATTTATTAGTACTTGCTTCCTGTATCCTGACAGTTATTTCTCTCTCTCTCTCTCTCTCTCTCTCTCTCTCTCTCTCTCTCTCTCTCTCTCTCTCTCTCTCTCTCTCTCTCTCTCTCTCTCTCTCTCTCTCTCTCTCTTCCTCTCTCTCTCTCTCTCTCTCTCTATATATTTATATATATATATATATATATATATATATATATATATATATATATATATATATATATATATATATATATATATATATATATATATATATATATATATATATATATATATATATATATATCCAGAAACTCATGGTTCTCAAAGTCCCACAGAAAAAAAAAAATTGTGCACAAGAACAAATCAGCTAAAATTCAGATGAATTCTGGGTTCGCGAGAACAAAAGGAGAAGCTGTCTTAAATATGCCAGCAGAATGTTAGTACCATGAAAAAAACAAACTGTAAAATAAATTAGAAATTTGGTGATGAGAAGCACGGTTTGTCGAAGCTAACGTACAAGCAATGGTATTTATTTTATAAAAAAAACATTATAAGTGATACCTGTACAACTACTGACACTGTATTATAATGGTTTCATACGAGACTTATGTTATGGGCAACTTGAAACATGAAGAAATTATAAATATATTTGAATCTTAAATATCTGTAGCAATAGACTTGATAATTTAAGAGAGAGAGAGAGAGAACGAACGAACGAACGAACAAACAAACTTTATTTTCAAAGGGTTAAGAATTGGGCACGCAGGAGAGAGAGAGAGAGAGAGAGAGAGAGAGAGAGAGAGAGAGAGAGAGAGAGAGAGAGAGAGAGAAAGAGAGAAGAAACTGAGAGAGAAAGTGAGAGAGAAAAGTAGCTGTAAGTCTTAGTAACTAAGTTGAATTTTAGCATAAAAACGGAGTATGTGCTAGGGATGTCTATTACGTGACGTGGTCTCCCCTGACAGCTAACATGTTAAGAGTAAATGCAGGATATTAATGAAATATTAGGCTGGTGGTATTATATACACAACTTGAGATATACTGCTTGTCTAGTGTTTATAACAACATAGTGATAACGGTGTCACATGAAATATATAGTTTTTAATAATGACAGAAAATAAATAAAAATACTTTTGTCATTGTTACGTACATTTATTACCTACGGGGGTAGTCTTCGGTCCTGCCAAATGTACGCACCAGTTTTATATAGTTATATTATTTGTGCGTTCGATTGATTCACGCACTGACGTGCACAATGCTGTGTGAGTTGCTTTGGACGCACGTGTAACCTAGTTGAGTAGATTGTGACGTCATGATAGGGGCAGCTCGGACGACATTTATGTCCGCAGTGTTATTCTTTGATTCCTGGCAAATTTGAAGAAGCCATCAGTTGTATTCGTATCTATTGGTCTTCATGGCGAAGCCAATAGTGGAAGTATGAAGTAAGTGTCGCCCCATTTCTTATGGCATGTTTAATTATGTAAATTAAAGTATCAGGCCGCTCCCATTAATGGTCTAGCGGTAATTCATCGGAGATGACATTCCTAGAATTGGACACACGGAGTCGATAGCGTTTGGAATCTGTTGTAGAGGGAGAATCCATATGTGGAATCAAGTTAATGAATTATATTATATAGGCTTCACATGTTTAATATGCCGTTTTAACCTATGCCAAAGTCGTGGCATGGATACCGAGAGGTTAGCCAAGATGAAACCACTAACCTGGTTGTATTGTTATATCTGCCTTTGTTTTGGATTGGATATGCAATCTAAGAATTTTATGAAAGAAAGTCTGGGATGCTTACAAGTTATGATATAAATTATTGCTCGTGAGAAATGAATCCGTTTGCCTTAATAAACGTCCTTGGGAGAAGGTCAACGGACGTTAATACCATGTCTGTTAATATGGTAATGGGAAGTGATCTGTCGCAGTCCCCACTGGAATATAAGAGTTACAACTTAACTGTTAGAGAATCTACAACAAACTATTAACAGTGATATTAACATTTTGAACGTATGATCTTCGCAAGGCATCTGTAACTATGATGATTGTCTTGTTCCCACTTCGTTGGTGTCACGTCAATAAAATATATGTACAGTAATCACCCGACTTGTGTTAGCTGCCAATACTTGCTCCAGTTTCACCCTTAATTCAACGATACTTGTTGGACATTTTCGTTTGAAGGGCAGAACAATTGTATGACATTCATTCCGTTTTAACCCATTCCGCGTTTCAATTTACCTCTTCACTGAACTCAACGATAAAATGGAGTCAACAATAAATGGTATGCAAGTTGTGGTCTGGAATTTGTTAACTTCCAAGTGAGAACGTACCTCAACAACTTTTCTGTGAAAAGAAGATTTTTTATACTTTCAAGGCACAATAACATCTCGATTCTTGGAACAAAAGTGGGGATTAGTGATATTGGATCAGATTTCAACTTAACGTTTTACCAAGGGCAAGGTTTTCAATCAACCTCCACGTCAAGTTTCAAAGTGACTGATTACTTGGAGATCATCCTCTTCAATCATTTATTACGTGCGAAGCTGTAATCTAATGAGAATGCAGAACGAAGTTTTTTATCTGTAGACGTACACATCCACGAGACGTAGGCAACATTTGATTTTTTTACCTGCACGCGAGGATGATGAGTATAACGTGGTTTTCCGTTTGTACACTTTATTACGCTTAGTTTGTGCCTTCCGTTGATATGTTTCCACATTCATATTTTTCGTGTTTAAGTGTTATATGTTGTGTATTCTTTCGTGGGAGGTAGGGGTAGGGATTGTTGATCTGACGAACGAGATCCCCATCTCGAAGCCAATTCGGGCCTCTTCGTTCAGTCAGACGTTCTGTAGGACATTTATTTTGGCAGACTTCCCGCAGTGGAATGTTTCCTATGCGTGAGCATCTAGAATGATCTTTTGGTCCACTGTGTCTGGTAGTCTGTGGGGGGACACCCTGACTGTTTTTTAGCTGTTTCGTCAAGTTTTAAAATTGTTGTTTTTGGTAGTTATTTTTACTTGTACCTTATTTTCATGATGTATTTTTGTATGTGATTATTGTCCATCTTACCTGACTGACTGTCGTTCATTTTTTTTACAAAGCATATGTTTTTACACTGTGTTGTCAATTTTCTTGTACATTATTTGATGGTAGATGACATCGTAATTTTTTACGACATTCTTTTTTCGTTCCACATTTTATTCTATTTGATTTCTACGACTGTAGTCATTTGTCTTGTTTATCGTGTCGTGTCAGTCTTGTAATAGTGTCTGTCACGTTATAGCTTTCACAACATTTCCTGTTATAAACACAATTATTAATTATTAATATTATTGCCTATTATATAAATTGATTTTACGTTCTAGAACAGGAACTAAAACCCTCGTAGTTGTAGTAACAACAATTTTAAGTAGTCTTATTACATAATAATACTGAATAATGGCTACCTTAGACTTTTTCATCAAGCAAGCAAAAGCTCGTTAGATGGGTCCTGAGGAGGAAAAAGCATTTGCACTTGCAGACTATGAGAGAGCTCAAGAAATAGAAGCTGATCAGAGAAGGTTAGAAACTTTACGTTTGGAAAATTTTAAATTTTTAGGCAGATCAAAAAAAACGGATTGAGGCTGAGGAGAATGAAAAGAAGAGGAAATTTATAGCTGAGGAAGAAGAGGAGAAAAAAATGAGATTAGCCGCTGAATTAGAAGAAAAGAAGAAACGATTTCAGCGAGAGGCAGGAGGAAAAAATGAAGCAAAGGGAGGCTGAAGATAGAACTTTAATAAGGAAATGGAGACGAAAAAAGGGAGGTAATAGTTGAAAAAAGAGAAATGGAAGTTAAAGCAACATAGGCAAATGGAAGACAGAAGATTAATAGCTCAAAAAAGCCGCACTGAATTAGAAGATAAACGATTGCAGCGAGACGGCAGAACAGAAACAAAAATGAAATGGCAGAAAGAAGATTAATAGCTGAACAAAATCCACACAAAACGACTTCAGCTTGAGAATGGAAGAGAATGAAAACAGAAAACGACAGCATGAACTAAAATTAGCAGAGTCAGAATATGAGAGACTTAGGTAACTCAGGAAGCTAATTCTAAGAGAACTTTTGAAAGCCAAACTTCATCCAGACATGATCATTTTAAGGAAATTCACCTTAAATTACCTAAATTTAATCCCCCCATGTCCCTGATGAGCGTGATATTCTTCCTAGATAGGTTTTGAGGCCACTTGTGTGTGTCTTTATAACGTGGATAAAGCTCTATACTGTACATATTTATCCAGATTACTCACAGGGGACGCATTAGCAGTTTATCATACCACCAGCATTGGTGAGAAAAATGACTATAATGCTCTTAGAGCGGCACTTCTGCAAAAATTCCAAATGACAGAAGACCAATATCGATCAAGATTTCATTTACATTACACCCTTCAATCTAGCAAAAATTTTAGTGATTTTCTGTCACAAATACGACTAACATTAGAAAGATGGATCGAATTATCCAAAATTGAAAAGTCGTATGAAGGTCTCTTCGATTTACTGATGCGCGATAAGGTACTTTCGGCTGTAAATCCTACATTTCTCGCATTTTTACACGAACGGAAACCTTTAGCTATGAAAGACTTAGAACAGCATGCTAAAAATCTTTGCACTGCTCACCCAAACATGGATCTAAGTAATGCACAGATTAAGAATGAATTGCCTGTTGCTTTTGCAGCACAACAAAACAATTTTTCACGCAATCGTTCTTTTAGTGCTGACAGATATGTCAATAAGGGAAATAATGACAATTTTAACAATGGTAATTTTTACAAAGGGAAGCAATTTCAACAATCTGCTCTATTTAATGTTTCTTGGAACCAGGCTCACAGATCGCGAGATTTTGGTAACAATAATTTTAAAAATAATCAAGGACATTATAATAAACAAAACTGGAGATCAAGATCTCAGGGTCCGCAAAACAAACAATTTTTTGGAAATAAACCATTTTACCAACATCATAACGATAAGTATACAAAATTTCATCGGACTTCATCCAAATTTTAACTCTAGCAGAAACTACAATTATGGCAATTTTAATGACAAAAAAATCAATAAAAAATCGATCGCGTCGACGAGATAGATCGTTGAGTAATACGGAATAGACATTCTAATGTCGCTTTTAAGTGATACACAGGCTAACATTGAACAGGGTAAAGGAGCTGAAAAAAACTCATAATGCTATGTGTTGTTCTCTTGATTGTACCCAAGTCAAAGCTTGTTCAGAATGCTCTACTCTTTTCCAGCCCAGGGCGATCACGACGCTGCGTTGCGGACATACCTTGCCTAGTCTACCTGAAGTCTGTACGGCCACTACTGCGTCAGTACACCAGGGACAGGGCTCTCTTTAAGTTTAACAAGGGATTTGTCAACAATATTTCATGCTCTCTCCTATTTGACTCAGGTTGCAGCACAGTCGGCGTCCGGACTTCGCTGATCAACCCAAGTTGTGCCACGGGCCGGGTTGTCAAATGTGTGACGTTTGGTGGCACAATTGAAACATTTGCCACTGCTATTATTGATCTTAATACACCATTTTTTTCAGGAAATATTCAAGCTTGTCTCCTTCCGAATCCAATTTGTGATTTAATACTTGGTCGCATACATGGTATTAAAGAGTGTACACCACAGCAAATTGCTGAATGGGAAGAGCGACATATTCAAACTGCAAATGCAGTAGTGACTAGAGCACAAGCTACTAATATGTCGCATGATACACCTATGGAACCTACAGTTCATACCACTTGTGATGATGATGCTCCTATTTCACGGGAGTTGTTTGCAACATTGCAAAAGAATGATGATTCATTAAAAAAATTTTTTCAGTATGTGAACAAAAAGAATACCAGCAACAAACTTGCAAAATCTAGACATGACTTTATACTTAAAAATGGGATTTTGGTTAGAGTAATACGAGAAAAGGATTCATCCTTATGTTCTCAGATTATAGTCCCATCCTGTATGAGATCTCGTATATTACGACATGCGCATGACTCGCAATGTGCGGGCCATATGGGTTTTTCGCGTACCAAATCCAGAGTGCTTTCGGCATTCTACTGGCCAGGCGTCCATAAGGACATCACTCTCTATTGTCGGTCTGTTTGATATGTCAAGAAGTTAAGGTACGGGGTCCATTTCATGCGGCTCCTATTCAAGCTGCGGACATCCCGATTAGACCATTTGATAAAATGGCTATAGACATTATTGGTCCTATGCTACCATCTGCTAGAGGGCATACGCATATCCTTACGTGCATTGATATGTGCACTCGCTGGCCTGAAGCCATCCCTCTCAAGAACACTTCATCTGCCAGTGTAGCAGAGGCATTGATGTTAATCTTCTCACGCATTGGTTTCCCACGGAAAATCTTGTCGGATCATGGGGTTCAGTTCATTTCTGAATCCATGTCTCAAGTTATGAAGACATTAGGTATAGACAGATCTCTAAGTTCTATTTATCATCCGATGTCAAATGGGTTAATTGAGCGTCTAAATAGGACACTCAAGCAGTTGTTGGGTAAGATGACTCAAGACCATCCCCAAGACTGGGATCGGGTCCTACCCGCTTGTCTCTTTGCGTATCGCGAAGTACAAAATCAAGCAACTGGGTTTTCTCCATTTCAACTTGTTTTCGGCATGCAACCATGCGGTCCGATGTCGTTAATCCACGACTTATTGGTTGACGAGAATATTGAAGAGGAAACTCAATCCTCTTATGAGTATGTGATCTCTCTGAGAAAGAGAATCATAGATGCTTGTAGATTAGCTACTGCATCATCCGAACAAGCCAAAGAAAAAGCTCGTCTATTTGCAAACAAGTATAGACGTCTTCGCCAGCTCATACCTGGTGATGAAGCTTTTGTATTACTCCCTGCGCATAATAATCGTCTTTTAATTACCTGGAGAGGTCCTTTCAGGATCATCTCAAGAATATCCGATGTCGACTACATCGTTGATGTTAATGGTAAACATAAAACCTTCCACATTAATATGTTGAAGGAATATTACTCACGTCCTGATTATCTACAATCAGTGTTCCAAGCAACTGACGATCCTACACCTCCTATTCAACACTATTCTAGTTTGTCAGTCATCCAAGAAGAGGAATCTTCTTTCGATGATGTACAACTACCAATACCAGTTGTACCACTCCATTCCACTGAGAAATGGAATGATGTTACTATCCCATCTACTCTTACTGATGATCAACGTCAGCAAGTCTCTAATATTCTACACACGTATGAGGATGTCCTCACTGACATCCCAGGTCATACGTCAGTCATCCAACATGACATTATTCTGACTGACGATACACCGATTCGAGTTCGCTCATATCCTATTCCTTTACACTTTCGTGATAAGGTTGATAAGGAATTGGATGAGATGCTTCAATTAAATATAATTGAACCATCTTCATCACCATATTCTTCTTCTATGGTAATCATTAGGAAGAAGGACAACAATATACGTCTTTGCGTAGATTACAGGAAATTAAACAAAGTTACAAAATTCGATGCGGAACCATTACCTCTTTTAGACGACTTATTAGAGAAATTGTCTCATGCCACATTCTTTTCGAAATTTGACCTTTCAAAGGGTTATTGGCAAGTGCCATTAACCCCTAAAGCAAAGCCATTCACCGCTTTCTCGACGCCACGGGGTCTTTTTCAATGGAATTTTATGCCATTCGGTCTAATGAATGCGCCAGCTACCTTTGTACGCATGATGCGCCGCATATTGTCTCATCGTCCCGATGTCATTACTTATATAGATGACATCTGTCTTTTCAGTGACTCTTGGGATGAAAATATTCAGGGTTTAAAATCTTTACTTTCTACCTTACGGGATTATAACTTAACAGCGAAACCTTCAAAGGCTTTTGTCGGTTTTCATGACATCTCATTTCTTGGTCACCGTATAGGTCGCGGTTTTATGTATACAGAAGACAGTAACGTCTCTAAAATTTTAAACATCTCAGCACCTAAGAAAAAAAAAACAAGTGAGGTCGCTCTTAGGACTAATACAGTTCTATTCTAAATTCATCCCTCATTTGTCTACTATAACTGCACCTCTTTCTTCGTTACTGAAAAAAGGTACAACTAATGTAATAAAGTGGTCGCAGGATCATCAAACGGCTTTAGATTATATAAAACAATTTTTTTTCAAATAAGCCTTTTTTAAGGTTGCCTAACAAAGATCTCACCTTTGTTCTTCGCAGTGATGCTTCTTCCTACGCTATCGCGGCAGTTTTGATGCAGGAATACGGAGGCACCTTATTTCCGGTTATGTACGTATCCAGAAAGCTTACGACGAGCGAGATGAAGTATTCCGTTCTAGATAAAGAGCTCCTCGCTCTTGTCTGGTCAATCAATAAACTGGATCGTTATCTCCTCGGATCACACTTTGTGGTGGAATCCGACCAGAAAGCTCTTACAGCACTGAACACAGGGAACGTGAAGTCATCAAAGTCAGCGCGTTACGCTATTGCGCTTCAACCGTTCCATTTTGAGATACGAGCTATTCCTGGAGTACAGAATGTGTTTGCAGACTGTCTTTCAAGATGCCCTAGTGAACATGTCGAAATTAAACCACTTCCAGATGGTGAAACGTCCTC
The DNA here is from genome assembly GCA_024509875.1 of Oreohelix idahoensis. Lineage (NCBI taxonomy): Eukaryota > Metazoa > Mollusca > Gastropoda > Stylommatophora > Oreohelicidae > Oreohelix > Oreohelix idahoensis. Next base: position 202,498 of record JAMPIV010003222.1, on the reverse strand, counting down.
ACAGAAACATGAATAACTTTGTACATGGTCACTGATTATACATCTGTGGAGACTATGTGTAGTTCTGCAGTATTCGTATATATATAACTTTCAGAATATACTTACGTATGGATTATAACATTATTTCTTGTGAAGTAACGTTTTGTCAGAACGGGAACAGTGATATTAAAGTAACATTTTTTTTTTTTAGTATGGAAACATTGGTAAGAGTGACAAATAGACATTCACTATTGTTATGGAACAGATTACACTACATATCGTGTTCGTAAGCGTATTTCAGACATGGTACATTGAGAACATATTCTTGTCGATTTAACTAGTTCTAAAAGAATATTAACAATGAGTGAAATTGAAATCACTTAGAATAAATTAGTAATTAGTTATTTGTTCATAAATTAAGTACTATTAATTAGTATAATTCAATTTAATCAATTTGATTGATTATAAATCACACATCTACTAACTTTATTAGTGTTTCGCAATACGTGTATTCACGTATCCCACTACATGATATCTCACTTTTAGATAACTAGTCAAACTTACTAGTGTTAGGAAATAGTAAGTGCGTTGCTTCTTAAAGTGTTTAATTATGCTTTGTTTCATTTTGCATTTTCAACTTCTTTTACTTCGAATATTACCACATCGTTCCAAAGTAGGTCGATGGTGGATGTGTGCTTTAATGCATACTATCATTTAGTTATATTGTTTTCATTTAATATTCTTTTCTTAATATGATATAATTTTATGCATGTCATAAATCTTGTTGTAGTTTTGACTCACCTCTCTCGAGTAATTAGTTCGAAAAAAATTAATAGAATTAATTTTTTTAAGGGGAGGTGATAAGGGAGCTGTTACGTACATTTATTACCTACGGGGGTAGTCTTCGGTCCTGCCAAATGTACGCACCAGTTTTATATAGTTATATTATTTGTGCGTTCGATTGATTCACGCACTGACGTGCACAATGCTGTGTGAGTTGCTTTGGACGCACGTGTAACCTAGTTGAGTAGATTGTGACGTCATGATAGGGGCAGCTCGGACGACATTTATGTCCGCAGTGTTATTCTTTGATTCCTGGCAAATTTGAAGAAGCCATCAGTTGTATTCGTATCTATTGGTCTTCATGGCGAAGCCAATAGTGGAAGTATGAAGTAAGTGTCGCCCCATTTCTTATGGCAAGTTTAATTATGTAAATTAAAGTATCAGGCCGCTCCTATTAATGGTCTAGCGGGAATTCATCGGAGATGACATTCCTAGAATTGGACACACGGAGTCGATAGCCTTTGGAATCTTTTCGTAGAGGGAGAATCCATATGTGGAATCAAGTTAATGAATATATATATATGCTTCACATGTTTAATATGTCGTTTTACCTATGCCAAAGTCGTGGCATGGATACCGAGAGGTTAGCCAAGATGAAACACTAACCTGGTTGTATTGTTATATCTGCCTTTGTTTGGATTGGATATGCTGTCTAAGAATTTTATGAAGAAAGTCTGGGATGCTTACAAGTATGATATAAATTATTGCTCCGTGAGAATGAATCCGTTTGCCTTAATAAACGTCCTTGGGAGAAGGTCAACGGACGTTAATACCATGTCTGTTATATGGTAATGGAAGTGATCCTTAGTCACTGGAATATAAGAGAACTTAACTGTTAGAGAATCTACAACAACTATTAACAGTGATATTAACATTTTGACGTATGATCTTCGCATCTGTAACTATGATTGTCTTGTTCCACTTCGTTGGTGTCACGTCAATAAAATATATGTACAGTAATCACCGACTTGTGTGCTGCCAATACTTGCCCAGTTCACCCAATTCAACGATACTTGTTGGAATTTTCGTTTGAAGAACATTGTTGACATTCATTCCGTTTTAACCATTCGCGTTTCAATTTACCTCTTCACTGAACTCAACGATAAAATGGAGTCAACAGTCATGTTTGTCACGTGATTTACTACCCTTGCTCTGCAGTAATGGTTCAAAAGTGGACAACTTCAGAGTATCTACTGAAGGTCTTCAAAGGTGTCACTCAAGATGACACTTGGCAGAGATGTGAATTGAAGAATGGTGCTTCAATTCTAGGGAACCTGGTAGGAATCTAAGAAATCAAGTACTGCGGCTGATAGGATCCAGGCTGTGCAAACTTTCTATCTTCCTTGACTTTCTATGAAGAGTAAAATTTTGATTGTTTTGATGAGCCCCCAACTGATTTAACTTAGTAAAATATTACTTTAATAGCTCTGTTAATGGTATTTAAAATGACTGAGACATACGATTGCCCTTCACTAAAAAAAAATGACTGAATCATGTCGGCTCTTTCGATCGAACTCCGCGGATGAGTCCAGTTTTCTGCGATTTATTCTTCGTTTGGGTAGTAATAGATTGTTCTTGCTTCAGAATATCTATGGCCTGAATTTATGTGTATTGTTTGTCTGAGTAGGACGAGTCTGTCTTATATCTGTATATCTTTACATATCTAAGTCGAACTATATGTTCTGTTGTCTCTAGAGAGGTCAAAGGCTATTCGGCGGATGTGTCGCTAGAGTGTGGTGTGATTTGGCTTCGTCCTGATAGGGACTGTGTTTTCTATGTCGGCTTGTCGCCGGGGAAAAAGTGATCTCAGTATTTGTGGGGAAAGTGATAGTCGTCTAGACCTATCGTGTATGCTTTACCCCAGTGTTTATTCGTATTGCCAAGCTATGGCAGAATCATATTTCTGATACCAAGGTAATAATAGACACTCTTATGAACTCTCGTACGAAGCCACCATTTTCGATAGGTACGATTTGAATGTCTAAGAGAATATATTTGACTCGATGAAAACGACTTCGATTCCTAGCAGCACTATATCCTGTAGAATGCAGTCAATTGTTCATGATCAAATCTACAGAGCAATGAAAGATTTAATGAATGACTAACTTTAGGACAGATTCATTATCTGTATCCAAACGTGAGTGACAGCTCACGAGTGAAGCCATCTTGGAACCAAAACATGTAGTGACTTTCAAGAAGAGAAAAGGGATGCCCGTATTATCGCTTGATTAGTCCAGAGATCACTGCTACACATGAGAACCCATTGCTAGCGGTTCAATATTATTATATGAAAAAAACTGTGCTGAACCTTATGTCAAAGAATCTTCGCTCGACGAGATGAGGTAGAAGCCATCTTGGATATTGTTTATAATCTGACGTGCTTTGTCAGTAAACTCAGTTGATATATATATATGGGCAATACTGAGGGCTTGGCTACTGACAGTCCATTATAATATTATTCTACATGAGTGCCCATGTAACATAACATTGCAAGACCAGTTATCCACTGTACCATGATGTATTATGCCAACCTGTGATTTGTCACTATCTGTGCTGTCGAGTGTGTACGTCCAATTAAACTTTAGCAAAGGTACACAGTCGTTGGTGTCGATGACTTCCAGCCATACATGAGTGTGAGAAAAGAACATTTGTCAACACCACGAACTCTTCCTATCATTCGCACCTTATACACTCCATCTATGTCTACACACCACTGCGTAGGTCAAGTTGACATTCCATACTCGAACCACGAGCAACACAACAACAAAGTATTTAACTCTGGTGATGTTCGAGCGAGCTTCAGATTTCCCAGCATGTCTCTTGCTCAGGGCAAGGGTCTTGTATTAAAAGTTTATCAACCGTTGATGCTGACCTTTGTCTTCCAGCACACACCCATCATTAACACCACTGATTGCTGGGATTGTAGCACTGGTTTGTGTACACTACAGTGGAGCAAACAACACCTTACTTTATCAACTGGTGGACCAGCTTTCTGGGTTTGACCTCGCAGAAGTTCAGAAGTCAACAGATTACCGATACCAGACCGTTTCCTGTGGCTGATACGACACACTTGCAGTATTGGTTTGCTATTTGTCAACACTTCGTCACGTGACCTGTCAAGTGAATGCAGTATGTAGGTCAGCGTTGTTGACATTTTTACATTAGACATTACAGAGTTTCACAGAACAGTTGGATCAATTCTTGTCAATAGTAACAGGAAGACAGTATTAGTGAACTAAGAAGTCCTATTTTCATCGATGGATCTTCTTGTTTTCTGTATATGAACTTTAATATTTAAGGCCAGAATGTTTAATTGAATAAAGTGGCAGTTTGTATATTTTCATAAAAAATAACTTTGCCATTACTGTAAAACTGAGCCTATTTTGCAACACATACTATCATACACATAATTGATATATATTTATGTTTACATGTTATTTGTTTGTATAGTATGTTAGTTTCTATGTCAGCGGGTTGTGTTTAAGGTTGGGCGGCGTCCTCACAACAGAATATCCCACGTCATAGAGGGTCCGTTGTGGGCGTTTTCTATAGGTGCAATTTTCTTGATTGAAAATTTGCTGCGACAACTGTTGCTTTTGTGTTAGCTGTGAAGTCTGTAATTATTGTTATTTTTGTAATATTTCTTTGTTCTTTAGTTTTGTTTTGATTTGTTTGTAATTTGTTGGTCTAACCTTTTCTATCTTTCAGTTCTATTCACAATTTATATTCATATATTGTGACGTCATTTGTGTTGTTATTCTTTGCAGATTCAGTGATTATTTTCATTGATTTCCCTATTTGATTTATTTTGATTTCTGCAAACGTTCTTGTATTGTCAGTCCTATTTGTACTTTATGTATTCTGTTGGTTGAAATATGTTTTATATAGGTATATTTCATAAGACACAATTGCCTGTGCACTGCACTTGGATTATGGTATAAACCAGTACCTGATTATTATTACTATTATACAAGTCCTTATTAAGGCTTGTGACCCACTGATATTGGGATAGTATACTGATTAATCAAGTCATTAAGAACTTGTGGTATTATTATTGGTTCAGGTGATTAGTATTATTGTTAGACATCATGTCTACATTAGAATACTTCATTACACAAGGGAAAGCCCTTGATAAGACTGGTCAACAATTAGAACAATGGGCTGTTGCTCAATATGACAAAGCATTAGCTGCAGAAGAAAGAAAAACTATGGCTGAAGAGAAAAGATTAGAAAGAGAAGCTGAGGCTGCTGCTGAACAAAAGAAATTGCAGATGCAGGTGGAGGAAAGGAGATTTGAAGCTGAACAAAAAAAATTAGAAAGAGAAGCTGCGTTTGAACAAAAAAGATTAGACAGGGAAGCTGAATGATAAGGGTGGAATTAGGATGCCGTCAAATTACCACCTCTATCGACACCAGGTATTACAATGCAAGATGTGGGTGTCTTATCTGGTTTAGATTGTTGCTGTGTGTGTGTTGCAGTAGAACAGTTCAGGGTACACCACAGGCAACATGACGTGTAGAGTCATAAAAATGGTAACTTCGCTTTAGGTTTATACCATTTATTGCACGCCACAAAACAGTCATGATACTTATGTTATTGTCAGCATAGGTACAACGAATGCAGCATTCAAACTCATGTTAACTGACAGTCATGTAGAAGTCAATACTCAATAGTTGTATGGAAAACAAATATCATAGCGAAGCTTGATAAATAATACATATAACTTCTGCAACCGTGGTCAGCTGCAGATCCTTAATGTTCATAGACAATAATAATTATTCCTTCCTGATGCTAGCAGATCAGATGTATACAATACGTCCGTTTACTGTCTGCACGTGAGTAGCATACATGGATTACAGGTCAGCTCGACCTTTATAACCTTCCTAAGTCTAACCATCTGACTTGGACGTGATCTCTGATATAACGAATCCTGGAACACAGACAATAGTCTTGTTGGTCTAGAGCGACCCATATAGATATATAACTAGTTCAGGTATAAAGATACCGGTGACTTAATCCTAGTCAAAGTACCTCTCCATTTTTTGAATCACACAGGCGAGCAAAAAGGCGACAAAATGACGAACCTCTAGATGATAGCCTAAAGTTCGATACAAGAGGAATTACCTTATTTCGGAAAATCAACCATGAACATATGCCTCCAGGCAGGCTTGAATAATACGGGGAAATAGTCTAGTTAGCTAACTAACTCCCAAAGACAATGTATTTCCCTCAGAGAATCACAAGACGCAGTCGCGTCCGCTCGCTAATCAGTCCATTTCTCAACTCCCCGCCCTGGGCGGAACAACAAACGACAACCAAGTCGAGACATGCGCAGAGTGACAATCTCTGAGTCGCTGTTCACAATAAGACGATTCTAAGAACATTCGAGATAAAAGTCTTACACAGTCGCGCCTTTTATGGACATGAACAGAAGCGTTAAGAAAGGTTTCAAACATCTACAACAGTTGACTGATACTACCAAATAAGGAGATATGGTCACGCTTCGTTCAAGACATTATAGAGCGAACGTGTCTCTATACAAGAGGAGGTAAACTCATAAAAAATAGCAGTATCGATATATCGGGTTCTGTCCCTTTGACCATAAAATATATATAACATGCATTTCAGTCAAATAATGATCATACATACGAAAAACGATCATACAAAGAATTTGGAAAAAAGTAATTAATTTGTGCGTAACATTACCGCACCCTCCCGGGAAAAAAAAATGAAACATTTTTTTTTTAAAATCCTGGAGCCGGAAAAATCTAGGCTCCTAACGCACGTATGATGCGCGGATATACCTAACAAAATAGCTCAACACTGGAGCGAAACTGAGATCATATCCCAGGTCCTTAGAGAAAAAATTTATCTAAGTATACGCGTATATATCCCAGGAAGGTGCCACCAACACAAACCACAATGATGGCAACATCATAATAAAAGTCAAATTATTCTCATACCAATATATGAAATCAAATATATTATTATGATATCATACAATGTGTTGCAAATAGCGGTGTAATATATTAATATACCGCACTATTTTATTACATTATGTAATGCATCACCTAACTAATAAGTAATACATGTGTTGATCTTCGTTGACATAAAACATTCAATAGAAGAAGATGTGGACATCATCCGCTCCCAATCTAGTACAGGACTTGATATACTCAAAGTTCCACAATGGACACAATCTCGCATCTTCAATGATGTGCTGCGAAAATATCAATAACACAAATCTTAAAGACAACTGGTAAATCTCTCAATACAATCCTGAAAATAATTTATTTAAATGTGGCCGAGTGATCTTTTGGCCCGTATATCACTAACTAAGCCTTCTTAGATAATTACATGGTACAATGTCATAAATTTCCCCCTCAAAAAAGTGAGAAAAAAAAATATCTACTAACATGTCATTATAACATTGGACTGTATATCAGGAAATATATATATGACAGAAGAATCATGTGGAATCGTGTGGGCATCTGGACAGAATGTCCGCCATTACATTATCCGAACCACGGATAGCTCGAACCGAGAAATGAAATGGTTGAAGAGCTATGGCATAACGAGTGGACCTCGAGCTCTTCAAGTTTTTGCTCTGAATAGCAGTAAGCGCTTTCTGGTCGGTTTCCACAATGAAATGTGCGCCTAGAAGAAATCTTTGTAACTTCAGAATAGACCATACCATAGCCAATAACTCACGGTCTAAAACCGAGTAATTCTTTTCTGCAGCATTTAATTTCCTAGAGATATACATCACCGGATGCAGAGTATCAGAATACTCCTGCATTAGTGCTGCCCCAATCCCAGTTGACGAGGCGTCACTTCGAAGAACAAAAGTCTTCTCAATAGTAGGTAACCTAAGAATAGGTGGAGATGAAAATAGGTCTTTAACCTGGTCCAATGAGGATTGACATTCTTTTGACCAGCGGATCAAATTAGGCGACCCTTTCTTCAATAAAGTAGAAAGCGGTGCCATAATGGAGGACAGATTCGGAATGAATCGTCCGTAGAATTGGATCAAACCTAATAGACTCCTTACTTGTTTCTTTGTCTTAGGGACCGAAATGTTAAGTATTTTTGAAACATTGTGGTCTTCTGTCTTTAAAAGACCATGACCAACACGATGACCTAGGAAAGAAATCTCACTAAATCCTATAAAGGCTTTAGAGGGTTTTGCAGTCAAGTTATACTCGCGAAGAGTAGACAGTAATTCGTATAAACCCAAATAGTGATCTTCCCAGGAATCACTGAATAGACAGATATCATCTAGATATGCTATGACATCTGTACGATATGCGAGAATTCGCCGCATCATGCGTACGAATGTAGCAGGGGCGTTCATAAGACCAAAAGGCATGAAATTCCATTGGAATAAACCCCTAGGTGTAGAAAAAGCTGTAAAAGGTTTGGCACGTTCAGTTAGCGGGACTTGCCAATAACCTTTAGACAAATCCAGTTTGGTAAAGAATCTAGAATTTGAAAGTTTATTGAGTAGCTCTTCTAATGAAGGCATAGGTTCAGCGTCGAACTTCGTAACTTGGTTCAATTTGCGATAATCTACGCAAATGCGAATGTTATTATCCTTCTTTCGAACAATAACCATAGACGAAGAGTATGCTGAAGTGGATGGTTCAATGATTTCCAAACGTATCATTTCATCCAATTCTTTTTCTCGACTTGAGACTGGAAATGGATAGGTATTGGATAGGGTCTGACTCTGATAGGATTATGATCAGTTAGCACAATGTCATGTTCAATGACATGTGTGTGTCCCCGGATGTCTGTAAGAACATCCTGAAATGTTTGCAACATCGAAGAAACTTGTCGATGTTCCTCAGCGGAAAGATTTGGAGAAACGGTCACGTTTTTTCCAAGATTCCGTAGAATAAAGTGGGACCATAGAAAGAGGAAGATTGACATCAGAAAAAGTAGTTTCCTCATCCTGTATAACTGACAGCGATGAGTATTGACCATGAGGTACTTGAGAATTGTCCGTTGCCTGGAAAATAGGCTGCAAATAGTCTGGTCTTTCATGAAATTCCGTGAGCATATTTATGTGGAAAGTTTTATGCTTTCCATCAATATCGACAACATAGTCGACATCAGAAATTTTGGAGACTATTGCATATGGACCTTTCCATGCAATTAGAAGTCTGTTCTCCCTTGAAGGAAGTAGGACGAGAGCTTTGTCACCTGGACAAAGTTGTCGTAGACATCTATTCTTATTCGCAAACTGCCTTGCCTTTTCTTTAGCAAATTCGGAAGACGAAGTTGCTAGTCTGCATGCCTCAATGATTTTTTTTTCCTAAGAGCAATGACGTACTCATAAGAAGACTGAGTCTCATCGCTAATATTATCGGCAGTGATTAGATCGTGAAGTAAAGACATAGGGCCGCGCGGTTGCGCGCCAAAGACAAGTTCAAAAGGGGAGAACCCCGTATGTTCATTGGGGACCTCTCTATACGCAAAGAGAGCCGCGGGTAAGACCCTGTCCCAATCCTGAGGATGATCCTCAGTTATTTTACCAAGTAAAGTTTTTAGAGTCCTATTTAAACGTTCGACCAACCCATTAGACATTGGGTGATAGATACTGCTGAGAGACCTTTTTATATGTAGCATAGACATTACCTGTGACATAGTGTCTGATATCAGTTGAGTGCCATGGTCTGACAATATTTCTCCGGGAAAACCCAAGCGAGAAAATATCAGCCAAAGAGCGTCTGCGATATCAGCAGTTGAGATGCTCTTGAGAGGTATTGCCTCTGGCCAACGTGTGCACATATCGACACATGTAAGAATAAATTGATGCCCTCTAGCCGACTTAATTCTAAAAGGACCGATAATATCTATTGCCATTTTTTGAAAAGGGCGAATTGGAATGTCAGCAGCCTGAATAGGCGCAGCATGTCGTGGTCCTTTAGATTTGACCTCCTGACATACTTTGCAAGAGCGACAGTACATTCGTATGTCCTTGCTCACAAATGGCCAAAAGAAAGCCGCAAGAACCCTCGACTTTGTACGGGAAAAACCCATATGTCCAGCACATTGCGAGTCATGAGCATGTTGCAATATTTGCACCCTCATGCTCTTAGGCACAAGAATTTGTGAATGAGTGGATGTAGTCGAGTCTTGTACCATACGTACAAGTACGCCGTTCTTCATAGAAATCCAAGATTTTCTATTAGTATTTTGATTAGGATCACCTTTTTTTTGCTAGAATGAAGAATTTTTGTAACGACGACGGATCTTTCTTCTTGCAATTTGATAAATGAGTCACGTGTAATAGTCAAGTGACTATTTTGTTCATTTACTTCATCATTATTAGTTAATGAAGTTTGAGGTGGATCCAGAGCATGTGCTCTTGTGACCACCGTATTGGTAGCTTCAATGTTTTGCTCTTCCCAAACAGCAATCTGCTGTGGGGTACATTCCCTAACTCCGTGAATACGACCAATAATAAGGTCCGCAATAGGGTTTGGAAGTAGACACGCGTGGACCTCTCCCGTGAAGAAAGGAGTAGCAATATGTATTATGGCAGTAGGATATTTTTCCAACGTGCCACCAAATGTGACACATTTGATGACCTTTCCTGTAGCACAGAATGGATCTACAAGAGATTGCCTAACCCCGACAGTAGTACATCCAGAATCAAACAACACCGAGACTGGACTACTATTTACAAGCCCCTTATGTAATATAAGAGAACCTCTCCCATCATGAGCAACATTAGCAGGAAGAGCGGGCAAAGGATGACCACAGCTTAGAGTACTAATGGTTTTCGGATCAAATAAAGTACTGCATTGGATACATTTATTTGCCCTACCAAAGTCAAAAGATGAGCATCCGATAGCATTATGGTCTTTATCATTATTAACCTGTTTATCTGCTCCCTGAGATTCTTGTTGAACAGAGTTTGTCTGTTGATATCTTTTTCTCTTATGTTGCGATCTATCGCGACCATTATTGCCTCTGCAATTATCATTAAAGTCCCTACTGTAATTTTTATCCTGGTTTGAGTTCCAGTTTCCATAACTGTCATTACCAGCTCTATGCTGTTGAGGACCTCTATTATCTTGGTATTGGGGGCTCTGCGAAAACTATTTTCCTCTATACCGATTACCTTTGTGAAAATTTCTAAAGTTAACCGGAGTAGAATAACGTGTAGTATTAGGATGTCTCCAGTTCTGGGAAGAAGAATCTCCCTGAAATTGATTACCCTGGTTCTGGGCATAATTACGGTTACTCTTTTTATTGAAATTTTGCTGGCTACCCTGAAATTTACGCATAAAATTCGGGCCATAAGGTGCTGCCGAAGCAACTGGCAGACCTTCTTTTACCTTAGAGTTGCTAATGGTTATGTGAGGATGTGCAGTAACATACTGGCTACAGTATTCTTCCATTTCTTTTATGTTTTTAGGCTTACGCTCATGAAGAAAAGATAGAAAAGCTTCTTTAACAGAAGACATAACCTTATCTCTAAGTAGTAAATCCATAAGAGCTTCAAATGTACTTTCTGTCTTAGACAGCTCAACCCATCGTAAAAAAGTAAGACGTATGCCTGAGATGAATTCTGAGAATTCAACTCCAGTTTCTGGTAACATGTTTTTAAATTTAAGACGATATCCGTCTTCGTTAAGTTGGTACTTCTTTAACAATGCCGCCCTAACAACCTCATAGTTGTTCTTGTCAGGCACATCTACCATACCCAACAAAGTCAAAGCATCACCTCTAAGTATCTTGGACAGATGATAAACATATAATGTTTTATCTATATTATGCACCTTACATGCACTTTCAAATCTATCTAGATAAAATGTTATATCATCAATTGAAGCATTGAATGCTGGTAAATTAAGCTTGAAATCAACAGCATTAGACTTATTAGCAGATGATACCTTATTAGCATCATTAGCATTACTAGATAACTTCAACTTTTCTAACTCCAAAGCTAAGAGTTTTTCTTCATGTTCCATTTTTGCTTTTCTCTCATCAGACTCTCTTTGTAACCTTCTTTCCTCAGCCTCAGCCTGTAACTTTCTTTCCTCAGCCTCAGCCTGTAACTTTTTTTCTAATCTTTTATTTTCAGCCTCTATTTCAAGTCTCTTATTTTCAGCTTATTTTTCAAGTCTCTTATTTTCAAGCTCAGCCTGAAGTCTCTTCTCCTGAGATTCTGCTTCTCTTTTTTGTTTTTCCATTTCCATTTGTAATCTCTTTTCATCTACCTGCATCTGCAGTTTTAAATTTTCAGCATCTATTCTCTTTTGTTCAGTTAGTTCTTTCATTTTCTTTTCCTCCGACTTCAATGCCTTGGCATATCGAACAGTCGCAAATTCTTCTAATTTATCACCTGTCTTCCCAAGGGCTTTACCCTGCTCAATAAAGTACTCAAATGTAGACATGATGTCTAAAATGTGAGTACAGAACCTGAAATAATTAATTATCTTATTTCAATCTTAATAGCAACAAGACTTAATAAAGTGCTTGTATAATTACTATGTTTACTCCAATCTCTGTGGGAAACAAGACTTGACACCAATTTGTATTATCAGTTGTACAATAATATCACAAGTCACCTCTTAATTATCAGTGCACTACCCAAATCAGTGCATAACCATCAGTTATTTATCATAACTGCACTACAATAGTGCATAAGCAAATACACCAGTTTGTTATGATAAGTGCACTATAGATCAATAGTGCATGAGCATATATGTAACAATAGTGAAAGCTAACTATGCAAGAACTATGCAAACAATAACAAGACAATGTAAACAATAACAAAGGTCACCAACAATGTAAACAATAACAAAGATCAAAGTCAAATGTAAACAACAACAAAGATCAAAGTCAACTCAAAGTCAATGTAAACAACAACAAAGATCAGAGTCAATGTAAACAACAACAAAGATCAAACAATACGAAAACATTCGCATAAGTCTAACCCCCCTAAATAAACAGCGAAACTAAAAAGAATATGATGACAGAATGCGAAGATATGACAAACAAATGACGCTACAGTATATACACAAAAATTTACGTGAAGAACTGAATAATAGAAAAGAGGAGACCTACAAATACAAACAATTGAAATCGAAACTAAAAAACAGAAAGGAAAGAAGAGAAACAAAAACAAAATATACAAAAAACGAAAATAAAGCACAACTCGTCACAACTAAACAGATATAGCAACGATTGTCGCTAGCAAATTTCACAGTAGGAAATTCGCACAGTCCCTAACGAAAACGCTAACAGTAGAACCTCTGTGACGTGGTATCATCTACTGAACGACACCGCCCAACCGAGAAAACCCGCAGAAATATAAACATATACATACAAATCCCAATAACATATAACATATAAACATGTACATAGTGTTACAATGTGATAGACAGAAGGCTCAGTTAGAACATAAGGGCACAGTTCACAAACAAAACAGGCCACTTAACTTCTATGTATCCACAACGTCAGCACAGGTCAGAACCGGATGTGATCAGCATTCTTAGGACAATGATCCAACGTTGATCCATATCTGCTCTCGTAAACTGCCATGACGAAGGAAATGAGCTTCTAACAGGAAACAGCTTCTGACAGGAAACAGCTTCTGAACTTGACCTTCTGAATCTGCAACAGTAATTCTGAGACCGGAACAGTTGTTACGGCACTTGTCCTTCTTCTCAACAGATCAGGAAATCCATTCGCTCGGTACTTGTCCTTCTATTTGTAGACAAACTTCAATACCGCCGAGCAGCGCCGGGTAGTTTCAAAATATCAACAACTGTCAGTACTGCTGCGTCTTTCAAAAAATTTCATCAAAGGTGATGAATAGCAACTGCAATGTTGTCTTGTAGTGTCTGGCTGATGATGTCTGGGTTTGTTGACCCACCATTCGTAGGAGTTTTGTACCACCCCACCCTACTACCATGAATTGCATAAGGGTGTAATTAGGTCGCCGTCACATTACCACCTCTATCGACACCAGGTATTACAATGCAAGATGTGGGTGTCTTATCTGGTTTAGATTGTTGCTGTGTGTGTGTTGCAGTAGAACAGTTCAGGGTACACCACAGGCAACATGACGTGTAGAGTCATAAAAATGGTAACTTCGCTTTAGGTTTATACCATTTATTGCACGCCACAAAACAGTCATGATACTTATGTTATCATCAGCATAGGTACAACGAATGCAGCATTCAAACTCATGTTAACTGACAGTCATGTAGAAGTCAATACTCAATAGTTGTATGGAAAACAAATATCATAGCGAAGCTTGATAAATAATACATATAACTGCTGCAACCGTGGTCAGCTGCAGATCCTTAATGTTCATAGACAATAATAATTATTCCTTCCTGATGCTAGCAGATCAGATGTATACAATACGTCCGTTTACTGTCTGCACGTGAGTAGCATACATGGATTACAGGTCAGCTCGACCTTTATAACCTTCCTAAGTCTAACCATCTGACTTGGACGTGATCTCTGATATAACGAATCCTGGAACACAGACAATAGTCTTGTTGGTCTAGAGCGACCCATATATATATAATTAGTTCAGGTATAAAGATACCGGTGACTTAATCCTAGTCAAAGTACCTCTCCATTTTGAATCACACAGGCGAGCAAAAAGGCGACAAAATGACGAACCTCTAGATGATAGCCTAAAGTTCGATACAAGAGGAATTACCTTATTTCGGAAAATCAACATGAACATATGCCTCCAGGCAGGCTTGAATAATACGGGGAAATAGTCTAGTTAGCTAACTAACTCACAAAGACAATGTATTTCCCTCAGAGAATCACAAGACGCAGTCGCGTCCGCTCGCTAATCAGTCCATTTCTCAACTCCCCGACCTGGGCGGAACAACAAAACGACAACCCAGTCGAGACATGCGCAGAGTGACAATCTCTGAGTCGCTGTTCACAATAAGACGATTCTAAGAACGTTCGAGATAAAAGTCTTACACAGTCGCGCCTTTTATGGACATGAACAGAAGCGTTAAGAAAGGTTTCAAACATCTACAACAGTTGACTGATACTACCAAATAAGGAGATATGGTCACGCTTCGTTCAAGACATTATAGACCGAACGTGTCTCTATACAAGAGGAAGTAAACTCATAAAGAATAGTAGTATCGATATTTCGGGTTCTGTCCCTTTGACCATAAAATATATATAACATGCAACATTGAGATTGACAAGTATGAGTAATGTTAATCAGGCATCTAGTGGTAATGGTAAACCTTCTACTTACAAGGTTAAGGTTCCACCGTTCAATCAGTCCAGTGACGATATTACATTCATTAGGGCGGCTTTGATAAAAAAATATCAGCTAAGTGAGGAAGGCTATCGCCTTTTATTTAAAACGATGGTACCTGAGACGGGGGTAGAATTCTCAGAATTCACTGCAAAGGCACGTCTCACAGTTGATCGTTGGATTGAGCTTTCCAAAACAGAAAAAACGTATGAAGGACTTATGGATTTGTTGCTCAGAGATAAGATTATGTCATGTGTGAACAAACCTTTCCTTGAATTTATACATGAGCGTAAACCCAAATCTCTAAAAGAAATGGAAGAATATTGTTCCCAATATGTCACTGCACACAAGATTTCAGGGACCTCAAAACAGATTTGATAAAAAAAGGTAACCATAATAGTTATCAAAACCAAGGTAACCAATCATTTCAGGGTTCTTCTTCAAAGAACTGGAGACGAGCTGATAGCTCTCGACACAGGGGTGGTCATAATTATAGGAATTTCCGTAGAGGAAGTAATTATAGAAACTATCAGGGTTATCCGTCTTGGAGTCAACAAGATCATAATTACAGAGATACTCATTATAATGAATATGATAATGGTAACCAAGGGAACTATGACTCAAACCCAAATAGGGGTTACAATAGAGGTAACAATAACTACAGAGGTGATAATAACCGAGGTAGATCTCAATACAAAAGACATAAACCACATTTTCAGGCAAACTCTGCACAACAAGAGTCCAATGAAGCCTATAAACAGAGTAAAGATAATAATGATGCTAGTAATATGGCATGTGCCGCTTTTGATTTTGGGAGAGCATCTCAGTGCCCCCAATGCAAAACGTTATTTGAGCCAACCACAGTGTCTACTTTAAGCTGTGGCCATCCTCTTCCTGCTCTTCCGGCATCAGTCGCGCATGATGGAAGAGGTTCTCTTGTCTTACATAAGGGTTTAGTGAATAACAATCCAGTCTCTGTGCTATTTGATTCTGGATGCACCACAATTGGTGTTAGGCAGTCACTCGTAGATCCTTCCCGTGCCACTGGACAAGTAGTCAAATGTGTAACATTTGGCGGCACATTAGAGAAATACTCTACTGCTATCATTAGGATTGCTACTCCTTTCTTTACAGGAGATGTACACGCATGTCTTCTTCCGAATCCGATCGCTGACCTCATCATCGGTCGCATTCATGGAGTCAGAGAATGCACTCCGCAACAAATTTCCACGTGGAAAAGGCAAAACATGCAGATTGCTAACGCTGTAGTCACTAGAGCTCAGGCTCTTAATATGCCTCAAACTTCATCTACTGAAGATAATGAAGTGCATAACCAAGATAATCCCTTGGTAATTTCTCGTGACTCGTTTATAAAACAGCAAGAAGATGATCCCACTCTGAAGAAATTCTTCATTCTTGCAACTAAAGGTGATCCGAATAAAGACACAAGTCGTAAATCGTGGATTACAAAGAAGAATGGCGTACTTGTACGTATGGTTCAAGACTCCATTACGTCAAGTCATTCTCAAATCCTGGTTCCCAAGAATTTGAGAGTTAAAATTTTGCAGCACGCTCACGACTCTCAGTGTGCTGGACACATGGGTTTTTCCCGTACTAAGTCAAGAGTCCTTGCGGCTTTCTTTTGGCCATTGGTAAACAAGGACATACGGATTTATTGTCGATCTTGTAAAGTATGTCAGGAAGTTAAATCCAAAGGTCCACGGCATGCTGCACCCATTCAGGCGGCGGACATTCCTATTCGGCCGTTCCAAAAAATGGCCATAGACATAATTGGTCCATTTAAGATCAAGTCTGCCAGAGGACATCAGTTTATCTTGACGTGTGTTGATATGTGCACACGTTGGCCAGAGGCTATTCCTCTGAAGAGCATTACTACTGCTGATATTGCAGATGCTCTTTGGCTTATATTTTCTCGTCTGGGGTTCCCCGGAGAGATATTGTCAGACCATGGCACCCAACTAATATCAGATACCATGTCTCAAGTAATGTCTACTCTGCAGATAGATAGATCTTTAAGTAGTATCTACCATCCAATGTCTAATGGTATGGTCGAACGCCTTAATAGAACACTTAAAAACTTACTGGGGAAGATAACTGAGGATCATCCTCAAGACTGGGACAGAGTTTTACCTGCGGCCCTCTTCGCTTACAGAGAGGGACCCAATGAACATACAGGATTTTCTCCCTTTGAACTCGTCTTTGGCGCGCGTCCGCGTGGCCCTATGTCGTTGCTTCACGATCTCATTACATCTGACAATATTGACGATGACACAAAGTCATCCTACGAATATGTCATCGCGTTGAGACAAAAAATTATCGAAGCATGCAAATTAGCAACTTCTTCTTCTGAATTTGCGAAACAGAAGGCAAGGCAATTTGCCAATAAGAAGAGATGCTTACGACAACTTTGTCCTGGTGACAAAGCATTTGTATTACTACCTTGTAGGGAAAACAGATTACTTATTTCTTGGAAAGGTCCGTACGATATAATATCGAAAATTTCCGATGTCGACTATATTGTCGATATTGATGGGAAGCATAAAACCTTCCACATCAATATGCTTACGGAATTCCATGAACGTCCGGATTATTTGCAACCCATTTTCCAAGCAACGGACAATTCTCAGTACCACATGGTCATTACTCATCACTGTCCGTGATACAGGATGAGGAAACAAGTTTTTCAGATGTAAATCTTCCTCTTCCAATGATCCCACTTCATTCTAGTGAATCATGGAAGAACGTTACTGTCTCTCCTGATTTGTCTCTAGGAGAACAGCGACAAGTTTCAACTATGTTGCAAACATTTCAGGATGTACTCACTGACATCCCTGGACAAACGCATGTCATTGAACATGACATTGTTCTAACTGACCATACTCCTATTAGGGTTAGACCTTATCCTATACCTATACATTTTCAAGCACAGGTCGAGAAAGAGTTGGATGAGATGATAGATTTGAAAATAATCGAACCATCCACCTCTGCATATTCTTCGCCGATGGTTATTGTTCGTAAAAAAGACAATAACATACGTCTTTGCGTTGACTATCGAAAATTGAATCAAGTAACGAAGTTCGATGCCGAACCTATGCCTTTACTGGAAGAGCCACTTACTCGACTCTCCAAATCTCATTTTTTCACTAAACTTGATTTGTCTAAAGGATATTGGCAAGTTCCTTTATCTGAACGCGCCAAACCTCTCACGGCTTTTTCAACACCTAGAGGTTTGTTCCAATGGAATTTTATGCCTTTCGGTCTTATGAACGCACCAGCTACATTCGTACGCATGATGCGCCGAATCCTATCTTATCGGTCAGATGTCATTGCATATCTAGACGACATCTGTCTTTTCAGCGATACTTGGGAAGATCACTATTCAGGGTTAGATGAATTGCTGTCTACTTTGCGTGAGCACAACCTGACAGCGAAACCCTCTAAAGCCTATATTGGTTTTAGCGAAATTTCTTTCCTAGGCCACCGAGTTGGTCATGGTTTCCTAAAGACAGAGGACCATAATACTAGTAAGATACTTAACATCTCAATCCCTAAGACTAAAAAACAGGTGAGAAGTCTGTTAGGTCTTATTCAATTTTATGGCAGATTCATTCAGAATCTATCCTCTATCATGGCACCTCTCTCAACACTTCTAAAGAAAGGTTCGCCTAATGTGGTCCACTGGTCTCAGGAATGCCAATGCTCTCTGGATAAGATTAAAACATTGTTTTCAACACCACCTATTTTAGTGCTACCTACTAAAGATAAGACATTCGTTCTTCGTAGTGACGCTTCATCCACTGGGATTGGAGCGGCACTAATGCAAGAGTACTCTGGAACTCTGCATCCTGTAATGTATATTTCCAGAAAACTTAATGCGGCAGAAAGGAATTATTCGGTTTTAGACCGTGAGCTATTAGCTATGGTTTGGTCGATCCTCAAACTACAGAGATTCCTTCTAGGCGCACATTTCATAGTAGAAACCGACCAAAAAGCTCTTACTGCTATACAGAGTAAGAATTTGAAGAGCTCGAGGTCTACTCGATATGCAATTGCTCTTCAACCTTTTCATTTCTCTGTGCGAGCTATTCGTGGATCAGATAATGTGATGGCAGACATTCTGTCAAGATGCCCACATGATTCCACATAACTATTAGGGCTTAGACTTCTTGATATGTCTAGTTCTATAGTAGTTCCTTTTCTATACCATGATAGATACACATTTGTAATTTAATAATATAATGATTGTATCACTACATAGCGGTTCATTGATGTTTATTCACCGCTGTGCTTTGATGATTTTTTTCTTCATAAATCATAAATTTAAGATATCTAATACGAAATGATGATATGAATTTTTTAGGCATTGTGTAATTGCCAGAATTGTATTATACTTTGATGACACCTTCCTGGAAAAATATACTTGTAGAGAAATAATTTCTCTCAGTTTATGAGACACATTCTCACCAGTCGCTCCATAAGTCGACTTAGCCTCATATTAGGCGTTATAGGTATTCCTGATATTTTCATCTGCGCATTATTCATGCGTTGTGAGCCTATTGTACGTTGCTCCTAGATGTATTTCAAAAAAAAAAAAAAGTTCCATTTTTTTTTTCCCGGGAGGTGTGGTAAGACTGTTACGTGCAGTCTTTGATATCTTACAATATTATACATTGGTATACTTGTTATGTTCGCAAATATTTTGTAAACAAAATAGTGCTTAGGGAAAAGTCATTATTGAGTTACTTCCCTTGAAAGTTGTGTCGGCTCTTTCGATCGAACTCCGCGGATGAGTCCAGTTTTCTGCGATTTATTCTTCGTTTGGGTAGTAATAGATTGTTCTTGCTTCAGAATATCTATGGCCTGAATTTATGTGTATTGTTTGTCTGAGTAGGACGAGTCTGTCTTATATCTGTATATCTTTACATATCTAAGTCGAACTATATGTTCTGTTGTCTCTAGAGAGGTCAAAGGCTATTCGGCGGATGTGTCGCTAGAGTGTGGTGTGATTTGGCTTCGTCCTGATAGGGACTGTGTTTTCTATGTCGGGGAAAAAGTGATCTCAGTATTTGTGGGGAAAGTGATAGTCGTCTAGACCTATCGTGTATGCTTTACCCCAGTGTTTATTCGTATTGCCAAGCTATGGCAGAATCATATTTCTGATACCAAGGTAATAATAGACACTCTTATGAACTCTCGTACGAAGCCACCATTTTCGATAGGTACGATTTGAATGTCTAAGAGAATATATTTGACTCGATGAAAACGACTTCGATTCCTAGCAGCACTATATCCTGTAGAATGCAGTCAATTGTTCATGATCAAATCTACAGAGCAATGAAATGTTTAATAAATGACTAACTTTAGGACAGATTCATTATCTGTATCCAAACGTGAGTGACAGCTCACGAGTGAAGCCATCTTGGAACCGAAACATGTAGTGACTTTCAAGAAGAGAAAAGGGATGCCCGTATTATCGCTTGTTTAGTCCAGAGATCACTGCTACACATGAGAACCCATTGCTAGCGGTTCAATATTATTATATGAAAAAAACTGTGCTGAACCTTATGTCAAAGAATCTTCGCTAGACGAGATTAGGTAGAAGCCATCTTGGATATTGTTTATAATCTGACGTGCTTTGTCAGTAAACTCAGTTGATATATATATATATGGGCAATACTGAGGGCTTGGCTACTGACAGTCCATTATAATATTATTCTACATGAGTGCCCATGTAACATAACATTGCAAGACCAGTTATCCACTGTACCATGATGTATTATGCCAACCTGTGATTTGTCACTATCTGTGCTGTCGAGTGTGTACGTCCAATTAAACTTTAGCAAAGGTACACAGTCGTTGGTGTCGATGACTTCCAGCCATACATGAGTGTGAGAAAAGAACATTTGTCAACACCACGAACTCTTCCTATCATTCGCACATTATACACTCCATCTATGTCTACACACCACTGCGTAGGTCAAGTTGACATTCCATACTCGAACCACGAGCAACACAACAACAAAGTATTTAACTCTGGTGATGTTCGAGCGAGCTTCAGATTTCCCAACATGTCTCTTGCGCAGGGCAAGGGTCTTGTATTAAAAGTTTATCAACTGATGATGATGATGTCTGCTTCCATCCACTTATAATTATCTTTTGGTGGACATCATTAACGGGAATAAAATAGAGTTTCTGGATTCGCATGTGAAAGACTCTCTAATGACAAAGTATAACTTCGGAAAGGTATATGTCAGAGTTTGGAGTACAAATGAACAGCTCTTACAGATACGGCGTTGACACGGTTTAGTACCAAAGTGAGAATGGCTAATATATCTCAAGCGGCTCTGTACAAGAATATCCCTAAAATTGTGATCCCTGCGATGTGCAACCAAAGGCATATCTCGAAATAACTCTCGGGTATCAGGATCAGAACGTCCGATTGACAGAGTGGTTAGAGCGATGGTTTCTCGCGGCAATAGTGATGGGTTCGAATAACGAACCTGACACGCTCCAGTCTACCAAGCTGTAAATGGGTACCTGACCAAAGTCAAGGAAGTAAAAGGCAGCGAGGAAGGGAACTGATCACTCCACCCCTCGATGCTAGACCTAGTATGGTGAAGTCTCTAACACTTCCACTCACCTACGGCAGTATCTGTTACGTGACTAACTTTACCTTATTTAATTTGATCAGAGTGGAGAATAGTCAGATGACGAAATATACATTTTCTCTCCTCCAAGCACTGGCGATGGAAAGTTAAGACAATTTTGAGTCTGTCAGATGAAGTAGTAGGTTTGGTAATAAGCGCCATCTGACGAGTAACGTGTCAGATAAAATTCTTTCAGGATAAAGACGTCGGCGAAACAAATTCGAGCATCTCTTGAGCTCGTTCACGGATGTCATCCTCATCGTGACATATTCGACGTAAGCGTAGCAGTTGAGAAAAGGGGATATATTTTTTACATGTGAGCGGATGAGAAGAAGTGTAAAATAGGAAACCATGAGCGTCAGTAAGTTTGTACAAGACAGATGTTTTAAGACCAGTAAAACTAATTTTTACAGTAAGGTCAAGAAAGTTTACTGTAGTAGTAAACATTTAAGAAGTGAATTTGATGGAAGGATTGAAATTACCAACATAGTCAATAAACAGATTTATACCGTAGACATGTCTGTAACTCCAATCCCATCATCAATGTAGTGACGGTAAAACTCAGGTATCGGCCTATCATAACTTTGAAGGACCAGATATTCAAAGTGGCCCATAAAAAGGCATCTAGGGTTCATTTTAGTAGCCATTGCAATGCCACTGATTTGGTCAAAGAATTCACCATTAAATTCAAAAGAGTTGAGAGTAAGAATCAATTCAGCAAGGCGAAGAAAGGGACCTGTGCTAGTAGTAAAATCAGTGCATTGGTCGAGAAAAATTGTGGTGCTTTAAGCCCATCAGAATGTGGAATAGAAATATAAAGCGAACAAACATCAAGAAGGAAAAGACGGTAAGTATGGTCAGCCGTGAATCTGATCAAATCAAAGGTAGTAATAGCATGAGTGGTGTCCTTCAAATACGAAGGTAGATTAGCGAGAAAGGGTTGGAACATACTATCAAAGAATTCAGATAAACGTTCAGTGGGACTAAAGCAAGCTAAAACAATGGATTTACCAGGACTTTCTTTTTTATGCATGCTCGACCGAAAATAAAGCTGTCTGTTAATATCATGGATATTGGTACGAATAAGAAGGAACGCTCCCTGGTACGAAGAAACCAGTTGACGTAATTGATGAGTGAAGTAAGATCTCGAAATTTCCAAGTCAGTGAGCAGGCGTTTATGCATTGCAATAGCACACCTCATACATTGGAAGGAACATTTCTTCTTAACTATTTCTAAGTGATGCAGTTCAGAAGGATGAAAAAGTGCAGTTGACAGATGAAAGTGGGAGAGACACCGTTTGGGGATAACTCTAACACGAAGACAGTTGTTGAGAGAATTAGAGTGGCTTGTAAAGCGTGTTTTTTTCTGTATGTAGTGAAGGCTAAGTCAGTGACAGTACGAGATATGTCAGAAGACATGAGACAAAATGAATGGTGATAAAGGTATGAAGAAAGCAAATCAAATGTTACTAATAAGGCATAACGAACAAACGCGAAAAAATGAAAAAAAGAGAAATGGACAATATACAATTATCACGAAACCAAAGCAGAGTAGCAGCGATGAATTTAGTAAAGTATTTGTCAATAAAATAGGAGGCTGCTGTAAAACTGGTAAGGAAATAAATAAATAAATAAAAATATGATATGGTACGGAATCAGTTTTACGAGGTAACGGTACATATGAAACACGGGACGTTTCGGGTTTTACCCTTCGTCAGCCACAGCTACAGACAGGTGACAAGGACAAGAATGATAGATGGAGGAGATTTCAAGACATAGGAAGGACATATGTCATCGTCTGCTTAAATTTGATGATCTGTATGAGAATGAGCAGATATACATTTTGCTTTTTTTTTTTTTTTAACTGCTCGAAGCTTTTTCCTGCTACTGAAGTGCGTAAGAAACTATTATGATAATTATTTCATTTTCCCTCAAGAATGTACGGATTTAAGCTAGAATGTGTTTATGTAATTTTTGTATTGATGACATATTCAGAAATGCAGATTAATTGTTGACAGTTTGACCGCATGATTCAGTGTCGGGATACAGAATGAAAGACAAAAGGCTGGATGTTGAGACGGACCTGGTGCCCAATTCTCAACCCTTTTAAAATAAAGTTCTGTCTATCTATCTGTCTTTCATTGCTTCTGTTCTTGAGTTAAGGAGGGCAAAGAAACACACACCAAGTCTCACCTTATTCAATTGCAGACTGTTCAAATACTTCATGAGTTCTGATTCCATGCCACCCTAATCTGATTGAATTATTGATTTACCGTACGAACGAACAAACAAACGAAAGAACGAACAAACGAACGAACGAACTTTATTTTCAAAGGGTTGAGAATTGGGCATGCAGGCCTGTCTGACATTCTGCCCTTCCTTTCTCTCACCTTTCATACTGAATTCATTTATTCTCACATGCATTTTACATATCAATTTCAAGGAATTCAACGTTGTAAAGTAAAATAAAAAAGCACACTCATATTAACATTAACTGCTTATAAACATGACATAAAATAAATTGAAAAGTTCAAACATCGTCATTATGTTACCTTTTTAAAGTTGCATGCCTTTAAATTAATGATTAAAGTAACACGTGGCAATGAAAGGATATAGTATGCAAGATAAATGAGAGTGTTAGGGTAGAATATTAGACGGGCTTGCGCTCTCAATTCTTAACCCTTATAAAATAAAGGTTGTTCGTTCGTTCGAATTTGTCTGTTGTACTGCTATCATGGAAACTGACACGCCACTTGTACGAAAGAAACATCAACAAACCTATGGCCGCCATGTATGGTATAACCACGTATGGCTGACCTGTGTCTAGAACATAGATGACGTGTTTAGTGTCGTCAATGTACCGTGCCATCGTTATTATTCATAAAATATTTAACCATAAATACGTCAGCAGCATTACACAATAACTATTCATATTTAAAATGTGGCGCTAGTTTCTATTACGTCGTTAGTTTCTCAAATACGAGGCACCAAACAATCTTGGTGAAAGCCGTCTGCTTGAAGACAAAAGGCCGTTTGTAAAGTTATTCTCCTCTAAAATCTACAGACAAGGACACGTAAACATACACCCATGGTTAGCTGGAAATATTAACCACAGATTTGAATAGGTTTGTCAGACCAACATCTCCGTGTGTGATACGTGTGTCAAAAAATAACTCGTGGGCAACTGTCTCAGTTGTTTATTATTGGTGCTGACAAGTACATTTTTAGAATTGCGAAATGTCAAGAAATTAAAAAGGGCGGACATAGATTTATTGAGGTTAGACGTAAGAAGTACAGCTGTCACCTGCCTACTAAAATATTTGCTAGACATGTTTAGACAGGCGTATAGATAGATATACACAGAGACAGAACGAGAGACAGACAGACAGATAATCACACATATGTAATTGTCAGATCTGCATGTTTATGTTCTAAGTACATGAAAACTGTCCCTCCACCACGTTATATCCCCACTGGTACATCTATTTTTGGTAACTTCCTTGACCTCTTAGACAAATAGTTCTTTAGTTGACCTTTGTCTCCTGTGTCCATTTATTTCTCAGTTCACAATAAAACTATTGCTAATAATATCTCACCAGTATTTTGTGTATTTACGAGGGAGGATGGGGGGGGGGGGGGGGGTCAACAATGAGACTACGGGAGAACAAGACTATTGTTCCCTCCAGCATGTCGTATCAGGCGACCAAAATGACGTTGTGGCATGGGGATGGCAACTTCATTATGTACAATAAATTACTACATAGATTACCACTGCAATGGCACATACAATGTTTAGTGGAGGCTTACTGCAAGAGAACATGCTGCAGGTGTGACCTCATGCTCTATAAGGACACTAACAGATAATAATTATAATGGCGATGATGATTTAGTTGTTTGATAGAAGATTAAAATAAAAATAATATCTCTTGTGAAGACGTCATAGAAAACATTACAGGACTTTCCAAGAAATAACCTGGCTATGGTATGACAAGTCATTGAAGATTATAATGTCATGTGGTTATTAATATTCTGCAGGAATTAAGTTCAAAACTTGCAACTTGTTAACGATCCGCTGAGTCTTAATGCCGTATTATCCCTTTAGGAAAACTTGAATATATTTACAGTTTAGTTTTTCCCTCCCTCCTTCATTCTCTCACACTCTCTCTCACTCCCATCCCTTTCTCTCTCCAGTTACCAGCTGTATACAACTATAACAGCACCATCGTCAACACAAATACAAAACAACACGTGAGAGAAAAACAGTTTAGATTAAACTAATCGAGACAGAGCTCCGCTAAAAATAGATCAGATATTTCCATGATCCAGTTATCTACTTTATTGTCGTCTTCCAATCTTCAATCTTACTAACGAACATCAACCTTCTGTTTCTACTGCCATCGTCTGTCTTATTAACGGTCATCTACATATTTTTTGGTACTCTAGTCTTGTTCGTTACCGACTATCAGTGACATATTCTCCAGTTCTCATTAAGTTTTTTTTTTATTTACGCTTGTGGTGAAGTGGGAAGTTATAAATACTTATAGGGAACTTAGTGTACTGACTGAGATCAGCTGTGAAGGTATCTATATCTATTAAGAGTAGTGTATTATAGATAACCTTACTTGCTACCACATATCTATATATCTCAGTCAGAATTATTCTGGAATAGTGTGATGCTACGTTATGTGTCTAGGGTATGAGTATGGTGAAGTGTAAGTCACAACAACAGACAGATAAACAATTTAATTTAATCCACTACTCTTGACAACACTGTGACACTCACATACATATAACACTCTACAAAGATATCTTAAAAGAGTCACTGATAAACTTTCGAATAACAATATGTATTCATTACTGGCATGAATGAATATGTGTCCTGATTCAACTACAAGGGAACCAGGAATCACAATCAATTTAAATTACAAGTTATGTACAGAATGTATTTAATATGAATATTGTAGTGACATATATTATTACAAATGTTCTATGGGTGTCAGTTGTGTAGTAGTAAAATGAGGTAATACTGGTTTTGTTTTGTTCAAGCTCTGTTGGTATTTGTCATCATGACTTCAATAGTTTGTCTTTAGGGACCAGTATTTGAGATGTTCAAAGTTCCTGATTTTAAGACAAGTAAATTCCCCTCTGAATGGTATTTTTATAAAGTTATTTCAAGATGAGGGGACATAATGTTGAGCTCAGCTGGCCAACTCTGCTTATCTTGAGTGATGGCGGCAGGAGAGGACTCCTCTGCTCGAATTCTCTTCTGGGCTCTGGAGACACCTCACTGATAGCTAAAAGGACCAAGGAGTATGCTGTCCGACACTGGATTCAGCAAATCTCTGACCAGATGCTGCTCAGTACCATCAAGACCACTGTCCCTGAAATCAAGAAGGATGTACCTTCTACTTCATAACTAATTTATATTCTCTTTTTACACTGATCACAATACAGCACAAACATTGCGTTCAGAGCGTTAGGCCAACAGTCAGCTTCATTTGAAATACTTTATACCAGCATTACCCTTCTTAATGGTTACTACGCCTCTGCACTTCCAGCATTATTTCTTTCTAGTCAATCATCCAGGTGTCAGTGTACTGTTTGGCCATTCCATGCCGTTTTACTTCTCTCCGACACCCTCTGTTCAGGCTGGAGCATTTTAGGCTTTACCTCACGTTTGCCACTGAACTACACATATATATACAGGCATAAATCAACAATTCACATTCAATTTTCATTAAAAGATATTAAATGGTTCAAGCTTACCACAATTCATACGAATAACACAGATACGTTGATTAGCATGAATTCTGGCACAAACTGGCACAAATTTCCTTCTGCTTATCTTCCAGGCTTTTATTGAGCCAAATATAAGCTGGCTTCAACGCACTGATGCTTTATCAAGTGTATTTAAACAAGTGGTTTCGAACTAACGCTCCCAAGTGTGTATATCAGCGAGACTGGCCAATGAGCCACGTTTCGACAAGTGTTTGAAAAAAAATGTTATCTTTTCCCGTCTCCCCTAACAACCAAGATAGTATTTATAGCCCGACCAATCGTGGTTAGGCTTTCATTTGTTGCGCTCCAATCAATTTGAAGTTTACATGGTAGGCTATTTCTGTAACGTAAATTTTTTCCAAACACGTTAAAAAAAAATCTTATGAGCAGAAATGATTTTATGCTGTCAGGCACCCCCAATATTTTATTTTGGGTATAATTTATTAATTCCTGGACTATTTGCGTAACGTTTTACATATTATTTGTCAGCAAGCCCTAAGGAACCCAAAAATACTAATTTAAAGGAGCTACGTGGCTGCGTTCAAAATATGCAATTTCTTCTACCTCCTGTTTGGAAGATGTGCTGTCTGGGTACTGTTATGTGTTCAACGTAAACCCATCTATTGTTATCTTTTCTAATAAGAGTCTGTTATGATTTATAAACCTAACTCTGGGAAAGGGTAGTGTATTTTATCACTGTCCGTCTGAAAAAGTTAGTGCTTGTAGACTTACACGCGTGATGCCAGCATTTGTATATCGCGCGTCGCGTGTTGCATGCGTTCCTGATTTTCAGCCCTCCCCTCTCGCTATCCTTTTGTCCATCTGTTCGTTCGTTTTGGTAACGTAATATAATTAATGTTAGGATTAATTTAGGTCATTACGCAGTACGTCTCAATGTTTTTCTTAGAAATGCAGCACACGTTTCATTGAAGAAAGCGGGTATAATACAGTAAGCTTTTACTATCAACGTGAAAGCGTTACAATTTGCAGACGAAGCAGAAAACAAGGGGGATTTCGAGTACATTCTTGGTGACAGCACTGTCATTTTCCCATTGCTCTTCTCTTTATTAATTTTATTTGTTAGGCTTTATATTTACCTAATAATTTATATATGTGGATTAGAATATTTCATGACACCTCCCCTCTTAAAACAGACATTATATGTCAGTCCTTTATTCTATCTACACATAGAGAAATTTATTATTATTTCTGGGGTTTACGGTGATTCTCATCACACGGATGGCGGCTTAAAAAATCCGCTCCCAGATTGGTTTTTCCAGATATATATTCAATGCTAAAATTATATGGAGCCAGAAGCAAAGACCATCGGAGTAACCTAGAGTTCTCATGCTTAGCCTGTGCTAAAAACGATAAAGGTTTGTGGTCAGTTTGCAACTTAAATGCCTTCCCATATAGATAAATATTGAATTTCTTTATTGCCCATATTACTGCAAGACATTCTTTTTCGCTAGTTGAGTAGTTGATTTCAGCTTTATTCAACTTTCTGCTAGCATATGCCACTGGGCTTAATTCCCCATCCAATGCATCTGATTTCTGTAGTAAAGTTGCACCTAACCCAATATTACTTGCATCCGTCCTTACTATGAATTCTTGACTTAAGTCAGGTAATTTCAAAATGGGTTTACTTGTGAGCTTTTCCTTCAATTCTTGGTAAGTCATTTCACATTGTGGTGTCCATGTAATGCGATCTGGAAGTCCTTTACGTGTCAATTCCGTTAAAGGTGCACATATGGAATTAAAGTTTTTGATATACTTCTGGTAGAAACCACATAATGAGACAAAGGATCTCACGTCCTTCTTGGTTTGTGGTCTCGGGGCTTTCTGTAGTTTCTCTAAATTCTTTGGGTCAGGGGTCATGTTTCCCTGATAAACTGTGTGTCCCAAAAATTCCAATTCTTTACATCCAACGCAACATTTGGTTGGTCGGGCTGTTAAATTTGCCTCCCTAAGTCGATCAAACAGCATGTTCAGAGAGTCAATGTGTTCCTCAAATGTTTCTGTTGCTATAAGGATATCATCCATAAAATTTGTTATACAGGGATTATTCACAGGATCCAATAATTTTCTCATCATTCTAGAGAAGACACTAGGCGCATTCTTCAATCCAAATGGCAATCTATTAAACTCATAGTGTCCTTCTGAGGTACTAAAAGCTAGGTATGGTCTAACCTCAGGCTTCACCGGAATCTGATAGTATCCTTTACTCAGATCCACTTTTGAGAAATATTTAGCTTTATTTAGTCTGGCAAACAGCTGATTTGTATCCGGCAATGGATCCACCTGTCCTTCTGTAATAGCATTCAGTCTCCTGTAGTCTATACAGAGTCTATGTTCTCCAGAGGGCTTCCTTAAGAGTACAACACCGGAACTATACGAAGACTCACTGTGCGAAATAATTCCTTCCTTCAATAGATAGTCTATCTCTTCCTTCAAAGCTTTTTCCTTAGCAAACGGAATCGAATATGGTTTCATACAGACAGGTGTGGAGTCTATGAGTTTCATATCATATTCCAATAGGTTTGTATGCCCTGGTCGGTCTGTTAACACCTCTGCATATGATTATTTAGAACCTGTTGCACTCTCTCTTTCTGAGTTTTCGTTAAATGTGTACTGATTTTCACCTGTGCTGCTGTCTCACAGGGGTGTAATGGATATTCAAATGATGAAAGTGGTTCCTTTTTCATCTCCATGGCGATGGACAAGGTCAACAAGTGTGTCTCTTCCTGATGTTCTCTTTCCAAATATTTCTTCAGGAGATTCACATGATAGATTTTTTTCTTTCCCCTTCTTATCTATCTTATAATTTGTTCTAGACACCTTCTCTAGAACTGTATATGGACCCTGCCATCCAATTTGTAACTTATTCTGACTCCCGGGCAAAAGAAGCAGTACCTTCTCTCCCACAGCCAGATTTCTGTCCTTCGCCTTCCTGTTATAATAGGCAGCATGTTTCTTCCTGGCTTGTTTCAAATTTTCATTGGCAAGTTTCCAGCCAGTTTTCAACCGAGTGGTCAGCTCATTCACATATTGGTATGAAGATGTAATGTTTTCCTCTGCCTTTTCATCAGTCCACGTT
Organism: Oreohelix idahoensis; assembly: GCA_024509875.1. NCBI lineage: Eukaryota > Metazoa > Mollusca > Gastropoda > Stylommatophora > Oreohelicidae > Oreohelix > Oreohelix idahoensis. The sequence goes on along the minus strand of JAMPIV010003222.1, from coordinate 171,866 downwards.
CTTAACAAAGCTACATATGGACCTTTAATTGTGTGGACCTATTTGTCCATGCACCGGTATGGTCTCTTCCACTCGAAGCTTTATAGTGATGATTTTTCCTCCCGAATTATCATTCACAAAACGACCGCTACCAATTTTTCTCTTGGGGCTGTCTCCCCTCTTAAAACACTTGATGAGAGATTTCCTCTCTACATCCTCTTCCTCCAGTTTGTTTAAGTCCGATTGAGGGATTTTCGGCTTATCCTGGGGTAAGACATCTTTTTGCACTCTCCGCATAGTGGCCATTGTAAAACAGTTAAGTGAAGCTTGTCCGTGAAAAGGGGCTTCCCATTCCATTTGGTCCACTTTATCAAATCTATTTTTCCTTTTATTGTCAGGCCTGATTTTGCCCCATGGCGTGTCCAGGTCCTGATCCATGTTCCCACTTGTGGGTGTTCCCTCATGTGCTATGCTACACCTTTCTACAAAATTCTCAATGTCCCATCTTGCTTTGGGCCAATAATAATTGTGAGCCACCTTTTGAATGATGGTACCTATCTTCTCATGGTCCCAATCTGGTTTCACATGTAGGCTCCTTATTAATTCTGTCCTATATCTTTTTGGAAGAACCAGCTGTCCGTGACCATGGGATCTAGTTCCAGTCTTCCTATACATCAACTTGTTTTTCATATAAAAATCTCCTTTGCCTGGAGTTGTATGACAAGTTGACAATTTTCTGAAACAAGGCTTGAGTGTTTTATCCCCAGCCTGTGCCTTCCTCATCTCTTCTGGAGTGGTATCCAACATAATATCCTCCTCCTGTCTTGAGGTCGACCTGACCTGAAGGGTTGCCATATACACAGGTTTCCTTCTGCAACGGTCAGTGTCATGATTGTCCATCTGACAATTTTTACACCACCTTTTTTCCTTGGTTGAAAGATTTTCTTTCATCATATTTCCTTTCATCGAATTGTGGGAATTTATTTTTATTGTCATACCGTGGCCTATCAAATTGGTGCTTACCTTTATTTTGATCCCTAGGATCAAATTTATTAAAGTTCTGTGGTGCCCTAAAGTTATCCACTTGTTTCTTTTTATTACCTGTTACCTCTGCTTGAGCTGCTTGATACCTTTCAGCAACATTTAGCAACTCATCCAGCCTCTCTGCACCTTGTTCCATGAGAAACTTTCTCAGGTCTGGAGCCATGGACTCTCTTAGTTGCTATATAAGGACCATTTCCTTAAGATCTTGGGTTTTCCCCAGAGAAGTCCATTTCTCCAAGTATGTCTCTATGCGTGCAGAGAACTGGTGATAGGTTTCACCTGACAGTAGTTTAGCATTCCTAAATTTTTTCCTGTAAACTCTGCATTCTTTTCATACCTTAACAAAAGAGCCTGCTTTAGCATGTCATAATTTTCCTGATCACCTCTGCTCATTTTTGCAAAAACTTCATAAGCTGCCCCACGAAGTCCCTGAGATAACTTTAAGCTCCACCTTTCTCTCTCTAACCCATACGTGGTAGCTAATAGTTCGTACCTATTTATATAGCTCTCAATATCATCGTCTTTCTCAACAAAATGATCTAAATGAAAATTCATAGCTGAGGTTGAGGCTCCTTGAGTAACCGTAGCATCAGAGGCAAAGGGACTGGCACCATTTTCAGGAGCATGGCCTTGAAACTCACACTCCCTTAGTCGTAACTCATGTTCCCTTTGTAATCTCTTCTCCTCCTTTTCTGCTTCCCTTTCTGCAGCTAATCTCTTCTCTTCCCTTTCTGCAGCTAAATTCTTCTCTTCTGCAGCTCCCTTTCTGCAGCTAATCTTTTGTCTTCTCTTTCTGCCTCCAATTTCTTAGCCTCAGCCTCAATCTGCAACCTCTTAGTCTCAGCCTCAGCTTCAAATTGTAACTTCTTAATTTCCCTTTCAGCCTCTAACCTTCTTTCGGCTTCTTTTTCTAATCTTCTTTCTTCGCGTTCAATAAATTTGTCACATTCCGTTGTGACATAGGCAACCATAACTTGCCCATCTAATCCTAACTCTTTTGCAGTCTGAACCGCAGCAGATCGAAATTTGGCCAGGTCCGCCATTGTCTATTATGTAAATTTATACAATGTCTAACCAACAATTCAATCTCTAATGGACAACACAGGCACCGTGAGCTCAACCTTATTTAATTCCACCCAAGGATACCTTTTAATTCTTATATTCCCTGAAGTGAATTACCCCCCAATATTTTTAATAGTGAAAGATTCAAAATCCCAAGAGCGAGACCCCAATATATGTGGTGAAGTGGGATGTTATAAATACTTATAGGGAACTTAGTGTACTGACTGAGATCAGCTGTGAAGGTATCTATATCTATTAAGAGTAGTGTATTATAGATAACCTTACTTGCTACCACATATGTATATATCTCAGTCAGAATTATTCTGGAATAGTGTGATGCTACGTTATATGTCTAGGGTATGTGTATGATGAAGTGTAAGTCACAACAACAGACAGATAAACAATTTAATTTAATCCACTACTCTTGACAACACTGTGACACTCACATACATATAACACTCTACAAAGATATCTTAAAAGAGTCACTGATAAACTTCGAATAACAATATGTATTCATTACTGGCATGAATGAATATGTGTCCTGATTCAACTACAAGGGAACCAGGAATCACAATCAATTTAAATTACAAGTTATGTACAGAATGTATTTAATATGAATATTGTAGTGACATATATTATTACAAATGTTCTATGTGTGTCAGTTGTGTAGTAGTAAAATGAGGTAATACTGGTTTTGTTTTGTTCAAGCTCTGTTGGTATTTGTCATCATGACTTCAATAGTTTGTCTTTAGGGACCAGTATTTGAGATGTTCAAAGTTCCTGACCCCAAGACAAGTAAATTCCCCTCTGAATGGTATTTTTATAAAGTTATTTCAAGATGAGGGGACATAATGTTGAGCTCAGCTGGCCAACTCTGCTTATCTTGAGTGATGGCGGCAGGAGAGGACTCCTCTGCTCGAATTCTCTTCTGGGCTCTGGAGACACCTCACTGATAGCTAAAAGGACCAAGGAGTATGCTGTCCGACACTGGATTCAGCAAATCTCTGACCAGATGCTGCTCAGTACCATCAAGACCACTGTCCCTGAAATCAAGAAGGATGTACCTTCTACTTCATAACTAATTTATATTCTCTTTTACACTGATCACAATACAGCACAAACATTGCGTTCAGAGCGTTAGGCCAACAGTCAGCTTCATTTGAAATACTTTATACCAGCATTACCCTTCTTAATGGTTACTACGCCTCTGCACTTCCAGCATTATTTCTTTCTAGTCAATCATCCAGGTGTCAGTGTACTGTTTGGCCATTCCATGCCGTTTTACTTCTCTCCGACACCCTCTGTTCAGGCTGGAGCATTTTAGGCTTTACCTCACGTTTGCCACTGAACTACACATATATATACAGGCATAAATCAACAATTCACATTCAATTTTCATTAAAAGATATTAAATGGTTCAAGCTTACCACAATTCATACGAATAACACAGATACGTTGATTAGCAATGAATTCTGGCACAAACTGGCACAAATTTCCTTCTGCTTATCTTCCAGGCTTTTATTGAGCCAAATATAAGCTGGCTTCAACGCACTGATGCTTTATCAAGTGTATTTAAACAAGTGGTTTCGAACTAACGCTCCCAAGTGTGTATATCAGCGAGACTGGCCAATGAGCCACGTTTCGACAAGTGTTTGAAAAAATGTTATCTTTTCCCGTCTCCCCTAACAACCAAGATAGTATTTATAGCCCGACCAATCGTGGTTAGGCTTTCATTTGTTGCGCTCCAATCAATTTGAAGTTTACATGGTAGGCTATTTCTGTAACGTATATGCAATTTCTTCTACCTCCTGTTTGGAAGATGTGCTGTCTGGGTACTGTTATGTGTTCAAACGTAAACCCATCTATTGTTATCTTTTCTAATAAGAGTCTGTTATGATTTATAAACCTAACTCTGGGAAAGGGTAGTGTATTTTATCACTGTCCGTCTGAAAAAGTTAGTGCTTGTAGACTTACACGCGTGATGCCAGCATTTGTATATCGCGCGTCGCGTGTTGCATGCGTTCCTGATTTTCAGCCCTCCCCTCTCGCTATCCTTTTGTCCATCTGTTCGTTCGTTTTGGTAACGTAATATAATTAATGTTAGGATTAATTTAGGTCATTACGCAGTACGTCTCAATGTTTTTCTTAGAAATGCAGCACACGTTTCATTGAAGAAAGCGGGTATAATACAGTAAGCTTTTACTATCAACGTGAAAGCGTTACAATTTGCAGACGAAGCAGAAAACAAGGGGGATTTCGAGTACATTCTTGGTGACAGCACTGTCATTTTCCCATTGCTCTTCTCTTTATTAATTTTATTTGTTAGGCTTTATATTTACCTAATAATTTATATATGTGGATTAGAATATTTCATGACAACGCTCTTTGACGTCCTTTTAGCTGTTAATATATATTTTTTGTTCCCATGTTGCTTCCTCTTTTGCTAACGTATCTTCTCTCTCATTTCCTGGTATGTCACAGTGTGATGGTATCCACTGTAGCACTACTCTTCTTTGATAGAATAAACAATCATCTTCCAGGAAAAGAAGACCCTCATCAAGGCCATCAGGAAAATTGACCAACAAAGAGACAACTATCACTATCTTGATCGAGCAAAACAGGTGATCCTGTTCCGTATTAGAAAAGGACATAACAGACTGAACAGTAACTTATACAGACTGAGGGGAGCCGCGCTGGTGTAATGGTTACAACGTTGTACTGGCGACCAGATTTTCAAGGTTCAAGCCCGGGCGTCAGCGCTTGAAGGAGTGTCAACAACCGGGATTTTGACTGAATAACCTGAACGGCTCCTGAGATAAACCCTCTGTGGATGGGAAGGAGTGAAGCTCCTGACCGGTTTGGAAGGAAAGTCCTCAGGTTCCCCAGCCTCGCAATGACATGTCATTGGGCCGAAGGGCTGAAAGCCCAAGTGCCGCTGGTTAAAGAAATAAAATACAGACTGAGATTGGTCCCATCACCCCTATGTACGTGTGGACAGGCAGCACAGACAGCCGAACACATCCTGCAAGACTGCCACATGCTTAGTCAATTGCGGATTGAATATTGGCCCACGGAGACGCACATCCACACAAAGCTGTTTGGGAGTCTTGACGAACTTTCAACCACAGCAACATACATCCAGAGAACCGTACTTCTTGTGTAGACATTTACTAAACAACAGCGAATGAGAAGAAGAAGAAGAATATATATTTTTTCCACTGACTGTTGTTGACTAATTCTAGCGAACGGTTCAAGTCGTTTAGATACCTGGTGTTCCTATAAAGTGCACCTGCTGCGGTTCCTTAAATCGTCACGAGGTGTCTACCACCCAGTTGTCCTATTTGCACTGAGAGCGTCCTCTTATTTTCTGGTTTAAACTAAAGTTAATGAAATAAAATATAGTGAACTGAATAAAGTAAAGGATATTCAATTAAAAATATTATATGCACTTACAACAAACAATGACATATTGCAAAAGCATTAGTTCTATGACCAAGTCCCTGGCTGATGTCGCAATTATTTTGGTTTTGTTGCTTTAAAAAAAAACAGCTCATTGTCGTGATTGTCTTCATTCTTTCCATTTTATTTTGATTATATTGCCATCAGCGTAAAGTTTGTCCATGTCTTGTTTATCGCTTTCACTTATATCTATAATTGTATCCCACAGATTTTTAGTATTCCTCTACCTCCCTTATCCCGGGGACACCAGGACAAGAACAGTCTTGTAATGCTATCATCAAGTTTACTTCATGTGTATCTTAACATCAGCCAGCATCTTCTTTTAATGTTGTTTTCTTTAGTCCACTACCACCTGTCTGGTTCTTAATATTTCGGTAGAATTATGTTGTCAGTCTTACTGTCTGGTGTTACTTCTGTGTATCGACTGATGTAAAAACCAGTGCTAGGCAGTATAAGACAGGAAGGTTAAGGGTACAAAAAAAATGGTGTAAGAAATTTACATAAAGTGGTTAACGGACTGTATGATTATGTAAAGGGGAGGTAAAATGAGCAGGAGAGCCTTAGAAAGGAGATAACTCCGTAATTACCATTTTGGAGATGTTTTGAAAAGGTGATGTGTGGAGAGCGGGCACTTAACAGCTGTCCTTTATTGCCTCTTCTCGTTCCATCTTGGTCTACCCTATTCAACCTGAAAATTGGTTATAATTGGGGTATTTAGTGTCATTTTATTTACTAATTTTGTATTAAATTTAAATAACTATTGTCTTTTGCAGTTGCTGATTTTAATTTATATTAGTATTTGTCCATTTTATTTTCTCTTTTGTATTGTGTATTGATAACTATTGCCCTTTACACTTGGTTTTAATTTGTATTAGTATTTGTCCATTTTATTTTCTCTTTTGTATTGTGTATTGATAACTATTGCCCTTTACACTTGGTTTTAATTTGTATTATTATTTGTTTTTTTTTTAGTTGTTTTTTTTAAACCTCGTGGTCCGTCCTTGTCCTATTCTTTTTCTTCTTTGATCCATAACCACCAACCGTTAAAGCAGTCAGCGGTCATCACGCCTGGTGGCGTCTTGTAAAAGAACAACAAATTAATTCCACTTTGCTCGATCCGCGGCCATCTTTCGTACAGTGCCCCAACTCTGGTTCATTCTTTGCATCTCAGCTTCCACAGTCCTCCACCAAGTTGTTTTTGGTCGGCCTCTCTTTCGCTTTTCCTCGGGGGTCCATAGCATAGCTATTCTTGTGATGGTATCAGGGTCCCTTCTGAGGACGTGGCCAACCCAACTACAGCGTCTGCCAGCTATGATGGTGTGCATGTCCTCCTGATTACTCCGAATAAGTAGTTCTTGGTTGCTGATGGTGTTTGGCCAAAAGATTCGGAGAATTTTCCTTAGGCAGATTGTGTGGAAGGAGGACAGTTTCGACATTTCCTTCTCTAATACTCTCCAACATTCCGCACCATAGAGAAGCACAGAAAGTACACAGCTCTCATACAGTCTTAATTTGGTGTTTGTGCTGTACTGGGAAGACTTCCAAATGTTGTTGAGAACAGCAAAGGCTGTTCTTGCTTTATTCATTCTGTTGCTAATGTCCTTGCTTGTTCCGCCGTCAGGTGTTACTATGCATCCTAGGTAAGTAAATGTGTCTGTCTGTTCTAACGTCTGGTTCCTTACTGTTATTGGCTCAGGATTGCCCACATTTAGTGTCTTGACCTCTGTCTTCTTCAGATTGATGTTCAGGCCAACCTGCTGGCCATACTTATTCAATCCATCGGTTTTGTCTTGAATGTGTTGATGTGAATGCGCCAGTAGTGCAATGTCATCTGCATAATCCAGGTCTTCCAGTATAGAAAACGTTGTCCATCTAATTCCTCTTGGACTGCCCTCTGTTGTCTGGCGCATCACCCAATCCATGACTGTCAAAAATAATGTTGCTGTAGTAGTTAGTAAGTTTGCTAATTTTTCAGTTTTTTTGGTACTTGTGTATTTATTCACCCTTACTTACTTACTTAGTCGTTCCCCTTCTACCGTGAGGTGTAGAGGTTTGGAAGAGAGAGCGCCAGACCATTGTATTTATTCACCCACGGATTAAAATTGTTGAAATTTAGAAGCCAAATAGAGCACCGTACTTTTCTTAAATTTTTTTTCTTTAATTCGCGCGAAGACACGGTGTTAGTTCGCGCGGCAAACCTAAACGTGCCATTCAATCGCCGTGTCAAGGCCGTGGAAGATGAATCTCTTCGAGTTGTCAGGGGAGTGAAGTGTTACAGACTTCACTACAGTAAGACCAGCTTTATGATGCATTGGAGTGAAGTGTTAGAGACTTCACTACAGTAAGACCAGCGTTATGATGCATTGGAGTGAAGTGTTATAGACTTCACTACAGTAAGACCAGCTGTATTATACAGGGGAGTGAAGTTTTAGAGACTTTACTACAGTAAGACCAGCTTTATGATACAGGGGAGTGAAGTGTTAAAGACTTTACTACAGTAAGAACAGCTGTATGATACAGGGGAGTGAAGTGTTAGAGACTTCACTACAGTAAGACCAGCTTTATGATGCAGGGGAGTGAAGTGTTAGAGACTTGACTGCATGTGTGACTTTTTGTGGCGACATCGGAATAAAGTTCGTCAGTCAGACCGGTTCGACAGTATTCTGCATGACATTACATAATTTTTGCCTCCTCTTTAAATTGTGCTGCTACGAGCGAACATGTGTATGTCCTGATATGTGCATAGCTTCAGCGAACCGTGGTGATTTGTTCCCCTCACGGTCCTTTTTAGGGCCCAGAAAACTCACTAAACTGCACCCACCACGGTCCTTTTTAGGGCCCACAAAACACACGAAACTGCACCCCCACGGTCCTTTTTATGGCCCACAAAACTGCACCCACCACGGTCCTTTTTAGGGCCCACAAAACCCACAAAACTGCACCACGGTCCTGTTTAGGGCCCACAAAATCAACAAAACTGTAACCTGGCAAGAAATCGCTATGCACTGATCCTTTATTTGTTTTCGCCGCTGGGTGGGGAGGGCTGGGTGGAGAAGGCTGGGTGGGGAGGGGGTCCCCTCGCTACGCACTGATCTTTGTTAAATATTGACAATAGGGAGCCGCGCTAGCGTAGTGGTTACCACACCGCTCTGGCGACCGGGTGATCCAGGATCAAACCCGGGTGACGGCATTTGAGGATTTTTCGTCGACCGGGAAAGGACTGGATTAATTCGAGACCTGGCGAGGACATTTGAAGGAGTGTCGTCGACCAGGGATTGGCGGCTACTGAGCCGACCCAGCTCTAATGGGTACCTCCGAAATCGGCGAGTATCTGCCTGAATGGCGAGGGACACCTGTCTCTGTACAAGAAAAAAGAGATACTCACGTATGTTGAGGATTGTTTCATGTTTACAGGCATTTGGATTTGTCGACGATCCGAATGACTGTATCATGGAACACCTCAAACGAATAGAGATATATCTCATCGACCGATGTCGATGATTGTTGCATGTGTGCAGGCATTTGAGTTTGGCCAACTCGAATTGCTGCACCATGGAACCTCGCAATTGAATATATATTAACGACGTAGTATGCATATCTCTATGCAAGACGCGTATGTCTTGGTAACGTCATTCGACTTGTGGGTTTTGACCCCTACGGCAGTGTGTTTCAAAAGTGTGGCCATTGCCACTTATATTGTGTGGTGTAACCACTTAAAAGTGTGTGGCGTCGTCCACTTATTAGTTGTGTTGGCTGGGAAGCCACTTGAGCAGTGTATTTCGTGGATCAATCGTAAGACGTATCGTTCCTACCGCAGTTTGTATAATTATGGCATATTAGCCTGGCGTGGTATGCCAAAGGGACATTATGGTACTAGCAATAGTGTAAGACTAGTATAGATGGATATTATGTAGCTAGCAGTAGACGTAAGTCTAGCTTAAGAAGTGTATTGCGAAACTAGCAGGATAATTAAGTCTAGTGCAAAAGGCTATTGAATAAACTAGCGACGGGAGTAACGCTAGTTAGCCTCTGAATTTATGCCAAAGGATATTGGCCGTTTAAATAGGAACTGACCTCTAACCAGAACTCTAGATAGAGATTAATGAACGTGTGTTAATGAAATAACGAGAACTCTTGCAGAACGTACATGAATGTGATGTGACTTTTGTTCCCATGTAGTTGGTGTCTGCTCATGGAATGAAATTATTAATTAAATGTTTTGAGTCGTCAAAATCACGGTCTTATCAACTGACGTATTCTGAGTTGAGTTAAATGCTGTTTATATTCAACTAATCATGACCAGTGATAATTAATGCCTGAACACGCTGTATCTCACACTGCTAATATTATTAATAAGACAAGAGACTAATACAGGTCAGTCAATATTCATATCTTTAATGAAACATGTTCAGCTATCAATGAATCACACGGGTTAATATAGACAATATCGATACCAACGAACAGTATTGCGGAATCCTATAAAAGTGATATACGAACCCGAAGGACTTTGACTCTAGAAACAGAATACGCATCCAACATCTTGGTCATCCTCAACATACTAGGAGTCAGAGAGCCCCAACGTAAAATCAATGTCAGGTTAGACATTAATAATAACCTGAGATTTCGCTTCGAGTATTAGCGGGCGTACGAAAAAAAAATAAAAAATTTTGTCACAAATCAGGGCCGTATTAACGTAGTAGCAAAAGTAGCATATGCTACGAGCCCCGCGCTTTTAGGGGCCCCGCGCCAATAAATATGTACATAATTATTTGGTCATCTCCTAATACGAGCGTTAAACCAATGATCTTGGGGTTTATGCCATCTTTAGCGATTTTTCATTTGGTGTCACGAAATTGTGAGAGAAAGAGCATAAGAGGGTGACTTAGTGTCGTCTTTATCTTCTTTGATCCTTAGCCGCCGACCGTCAAAGCAGTCAGTGGCCATTACGCCTGGTGGCGTCTTGCAGGGCAACAACAAATTGATTCCACTCTGCTCGGTCGGCGGCCATCCTTCGTACAGTGCCCCAACTCTGGTTCATTCTTTGCATCTCAGCCTCTACAGTCCTGTGAAAAGTTGTTTTTGGTCGGCCTCTCTTTCGTTTTCCTTCAGGGGTCCATAGCATAGCTGTTCTTGTGATGGCATCGGGGTCTCTTCTGAGGACATGGCCAACCCAGCTCCAGCGTCTGCCAGTTATGATGGTGTGCATGTCCTCTTGCTTCCTCCGAGTAAGCAGATCTTGGTTGGTGATGGTATTCGGCCAAAAGATTCGGAGAATTTTTCTTAGGCATGTTGTGTGAAAAGAGGACACTTTCGACATTTCCTTCTCTGTAACTCTCCAGCTCTCCACGCCTAAGAGAAGCACAGAAAGCACACAGCTCTGATATAATCCTAATTTTGTGCTTGTGCTGTACTGAGAGGACTTCCAGATGTTGTTTAGACTAAAAAAGGCTGTTCTTGCTTTGTTCATTCTGTTGTTGATGTCTCTGCTTGCTCCTCCGTCTGGTGTTACTATGCATCCTAGGTACGTGAAGGCATCTGTCTGTTCCAGTTGCTGATTCCTTATTGATTTGGGCTCAGGGCTGCTCACAATGAGCGTCATGACCTCTGTCTTCTTTAGGTTGATGTTCAAGCCCACCTGCTGGCTATACTTATTAAGTCTATCCATTTTTTCCTGGATGTGTTGATGTGAATGTGCTAGCAGTGCAATGTCATCTGCATATTCCAGATCTTCCAACGTAGAAAATGTAGTCCATCTTATTCCTCTTGGATTGCCCTCTGTTGTCTGGCGCATCACCCAGTCTATGACTGTTAAAAATAGAGTGGTTGATAAGGGGCATCCCAATCGTACTGGTGTCTTCACTTCAAAGGTTAGGTTGCGCTGCCCAATGCTACACGTAAATTTGGCATAAAGGCTTTTTATGATTGACACTATGCAGCTTGGAATTCCATAAGCCCTCAGTATTTTCCTTAAACTGTCCATATGTATACTGTCAAAAGCCTTTTCAAAATCAACGAAATCAATGCACAGCTGTCTTTGCCATTCTGAGCACTGCTCTTGATGATGGATGGCACCCGCATGTCTGGTTTTGTGTAGTGTGTAGATGTGTTCAGTCAAAACAATGTTCATACAACAATAACAGGGCAATCCACATAGGACGTCAGTAAACTCACGACGTATAAAGTCAATGAGTCTTGAAACAGCCGTTGACGTTTTTCTTCATTATTTATTGTGGACGCCACAGTGACAAAATGGTTACGCAAATGTGTAGGCACATCAAACAGTCATTATCACAGCAACATTCAATACAGCAATAGACGGTAGACAGCATTACAATGATGAGTCAGATGCATGTTATATTTCATAGTGCTGTAAATGTAGTCAGGTGAAAAACTCCATCCTTTTCTATAACAGCCAGGAGATAACCAGATGTATGAGATCAGTTCACTCTCCTTAGTCTGACTTCAGCAAGACAGACACGTCTGCCGAAGTATAAATAATGTCCTCGAAAATATCCTCTAGATAATAAAGGTTTTCTAAACCTAGTTCATTTAACAAAGTAGCAAGTAATGGTCCTTGGTACATGCATCAACCGATGCAGTACAATGCAGCGACATGTGAGCTGGAAAAGAACATCTCGTGACGACGACTTTCGGAGACAGGCTATGAATCGAAATCGCTCACGACCCAAAATCGATAGAGTTAATGAAAAAGTCAATTTACCTTGCTTTCATGAAATACACAGAAATATCACGCCTCCCGACATGTGGGAAACACTAGAGGTATTATCTCGATAAACGAAATATCCATTAAGAGGACTACACATCCCTGACAGAACAAAAAATAGCGGAGATCCCCTCTTCAACGAGGCATCTCTTTCGCCATTCCAAATCGCTCACTCCCCACTAGTGGTGGGCGGAAACCGATCGACAAAGAACAAGACAAGTCATGCGCAGTCCAGCGCAAAAATGACCACAGCTCAAAAGTTAACTGCATTCGATACCAACGCGAGAAGACAAATGCTTACCGAGAAAAGTGACTATAGATTTCAAGCAGTTGTTGCCCTTGCGTTATAAAACAGATATTGAAACAAAACGATGTTGCGAGAATTTATCACGCAACATATCACCACCTCCTCCCGATAAAAAAAAAAAAATGTGGAACATATTTTTTTTTTTTAATATCAAAGAGCATGCGATAAGCGGCTCAAAACGCACGAATTATGCGCTGATAATTAATTAAATTGCCAAACAATAGGCTAATTATAGAGTGTCTGGTGAGGATATACCTCAACAGAAAAATAAATATGTCTCAAAAAATATTCACATCGGGGAGGTGTCACCAACACACATCACGTTAGCATGTAAACACAATATACGTATGCAAGTTACTATAATCATCATTAAACAGCATACTCTAATATTGTCTTTAAAAATGGATGTACAAATCTGATAGGAAAATTTAAATAGTACATTCTTTGACATGTAATGACATAAGTACATAGTAAAGTTAAACTACATGACGATCCAGGACATATGCTCTGGTATTCCGAGGGTAAGTACACAATCTAGAACTCGTCATGCTTGAAACTAGTAAGGTAAGTCCTCAGCTCAACAATGACATTCTGAGAAAGTACAAGCAATATAATGCTAATTAATAACTAATATGCTTCATAAGGTACAATACATTATTAATAATTGTGGCTGTTTAGTAAACTAACGGCCCTTATATTAACTACTCAGTCCTCCTCTATCATCTTAAAAAAAAACAGAAGAAGATGACAACAAAGCACGATAGTGTGTACATATAAAGTAAGTACAGATGTGCTAATCTATTGTAGAAATATAGGTGTGTTATGACTCTGTAATATATAGGAAATATAGGACAGAAGTATTAGTTGGAGTCATGTGGGCATCTAGACAAAATGTCAGCCATCACATTATCCGCACCACGGATAGCTCGTACCGTGAAGTGAAAAGGTTGAAGAGCTATAGCATATCGAGTGGATCTCGAACTCTTCAAATTCTTAGTCTGAATAGCTGTAAGAGCTTTCTGATCAGTCTCTAGAATGAAATGTGCGCCCAGGAGGAATCTTTGTAGTTTTAGAATTGACCAAACCATCGCTAACAACTCACGGTCTAAAACCGAGTAGTTCCTCTCTGCCGCATTTAGTTTTCTAGAAATGTACATAACAGGATGCAGAGTATTTGCATATTCTTGCATCAGTGCTGCTCCAATCCCAGTGGATGAAGCATCACTCCGAAGAACAAAAGTCCTATCAAGAGTAGGTAATCTTAAGATGGGAGGAGAAGAAAATATATTCTTGATTTGGTCTAGTGAAGATTGGCATTCTTCAGACCAACGGACCAGATTAGGCGAACCTTTCTTCAACAATGTTGATAGAGGTGCCATGATCGAAGATAAATTTGGAATAAATCTCCCATAAAATTGAATTAAACCTAAGAGACTCCTAACTTGTTTCTTCGTTTTAGGAACAGAGATGTTCAGTATTTTGGAAGTATTGTGGTCTTCTGTCTTCAAGAGACCATGACCAACACGATGACCCAGGAAAGAGATTTCACCAAAACCAACAAAAGCTTTAGAAGGTTTTGCTGTCAAATTATTCTCACGTAGAGTGGACAGTAAGTCATATAACCCTAAATAGTGATCTTCCCAGGTATCACTGAAGAGACAGATGTCATCTAAGTATGCGATGACATCCGAACGATGTGACAGAATTCGACGCATCATGCGAACGAAAGTGGCAGGGGCGTTCATGAGACCAAAAGGCATAACATTCCATTGAAATAGACCCCTAGGTGTAGAAAAAGCAGTAAGAGGTTTGGCATGCTCTGCTAAAGGCACTTGCCAATAACCTTTAGACAAGTCAAGTTTAGTGAAGAATCTAGAATTAGAAAGTCTAATCAGTAGATCTTCTAACAAAGGCATCGGTTCAGCGTCGAACTTTGTGACCTGATTCAATTTGCGATAATCAACGCAAATTCGTATGTTCTTATCCTTCTTCCGGACAATAACCATGGAAGAAGAATATGGTGAAGTCGATGGTTCAATTATATTTAATTGAATCATTTCATCCAATTCCTTTTCCACTTGCGACTGAAAGTGTATAGGGATAGGATAAGGTCTAACCCTAATTGGATTATTGTCGGTAAGAATTATGTCATGTTCTATGACATCTGTGTGTCCAGGAATGTCAGTGAGAACATCCTGAAATGTTTGTAACATCGACAAGACTTGTCGATGTTCGTCACCAGAAAGATTAGGAGAAACAGAAACGTTTTTCCAAGATTCCGTGGAATGTAATGGAACCACTGGAAGGGGAAGGTTGACATCAGAGAAGGTAGCTTCCTCATCCTGAATGACAGACAGGGATGAATAATGACCGTGAGGTGCAGGAGCATCATCCGTTGCCTGGAAAATAGGCAGCAAATAGTCCGGACGTTCGTGAAATTCCGAAAGCATGTTTATGTGGAAAGTTTTATGCTTTCCATCAATATCGACCACATAGTCAACATCGGAAATCCGAGAGACTATTGCATACGGACCTTTCCATGCAATAAGAAGTCTATTTTCCCTACTGGGGAGTAGGACGAATGCTTTGTCACCTGGACAAAGTTGTCGTAGACATCTATTCTTGTTAGCAAACTGTCTTGCCTTCTCTTTAGCAATTTCTGATGAAGCAGTTGCTAGCTTACATGCCTCAATGATCTTTTGTCTAAGAGCAATGACATACTCATATGAGGATTGAGTTTCATCGCTAATATCATCGGCAGTGATGAGATCGTGTAATAAAGACATAGGGCCGCGTGGACGCGCGCCAAAGACAAGTTCGAAGGGAGAAAATCCTGTGTGTTCATTAGGGACTTCTCTATAGGCAAAGAGAGCCGCGGGTAAAACCCTGTCCCAATCTTGAGGATGATCTTCAGTTATCTTACCAAGCAAAGTCTTGAGCGTTCTATTCAGACGCTCAACTAACCCATTAGACATAGGATGGTAGATACTACTGAGAGATCGTTCAATATGTAAGGTAGACATTACCTGTGACATAGTGTCAGATATGAGTTGAGTGCCATGGTCTGACAATATTTCTCTGGGGAACCCCAAGCGAGAAAATATCAACCAAAGAGCATCTGCGATATCTGTAGTAGATATGCTCTTAAGAGGAATAGCCTCTGGCCAACGTGTGCACATATCGACACATGTAAGGATAAAAACTGATGTCCTCTGGCCGACTTGACCTTAAAAGGGCCAATAATATCTATGGCCATTTTCTGAAACGGCCGAATAGGAATGTCAGCAGCCTGGATAGGCGCAGCATGTCGTGGTCCTCTAGATTTGACCTCCTGACATACCTTGCATGATCGGCAGTAAATACGAATGTCCTTATTGACAAAAGGCCAAAAGAAAGCCGCAAGGACTCTCGACTTCGTACGGGCAAAACCCATATGTCCAGCACATTGCGAGTCATGAGCATGTTGCAATATTTGCACTCTCATGCTCTTGGGAACAAGAATTTGCGAATGTGCCGACGTAGTCGAATCTTGTACCATACGTACAAGTACGCCGTTTCTCATTGCAATCCAAGATTTTCTATTTGTATCCTGATTCGGATCACCTTTCTTCGCAAGAACGAAGAATTTTTTTAAAGAAGGATCTTCTTCTTGCAATTTTATGAAAGAGTCACGAGTGATTACTAAGTGACTATCTTGGCTATCAACTTCATTATCACTATTCAGTGAAGTTTCGGGTGTTTGTAGAGCTTGTGCTCTTGTAACTACTGCATTTGTAGCTTGCATGTTATTATCTTCCCAAGCAGCAATCTGCTGTGGGGTACACTCCCTAACTCCGTGAATACGACCAATAATAAGGTCCGCAATAGGATTAGGTAAGAGACAAGCATGCACATCTCCAGTAAAGAAAGGAGTGGCAATGCGAATTACAGCAGTAGGATATTTTTCTAGAGTGCCGCCAAATGTGTCACATTTAATAACCCTTCCTGTAGCACAAGATGGATCTACAAGCGATTGTCTAACACCAATAGTGGTGCATCCGGAATCGAAAAGTAGTGAGACCGGAGTATCATTAACAAGACCCTTATGTAGGATTAAAGAACCCCTCCCGTCATGCGCAACAGCGGCAGGAAGAGCGGGAAGTGGGTGACCACAACTCAAAGTAGTTATGGTACCCGGTTCGAATAAAGTACTGCATTGGGGGCATTTGTTTGCTCTCTCAAAGTCAAAAGCAGAACCAGTGACAGCGTCAAAGTTTTTACTATCAACAACATGATTACAGGCTCCCTCAGTTTCCTGTTGTACAGCATTAGCCTGCTGATATCTCTTTTTTTTGTGTTGAGATCTACCCCGACTATTATTACCTCTGAAGTTATCAGAGTTATTATTATCTCTGCAGTTATTATTGTCTCTATTGTAATTGTTATCCTGGTTCGAATTCCAGTTTCCACGATTACTATCATGTTCACATTGATGCGAACATCTATTTGTTTGGTTCTGAGGTCTTCGGCAGGAATAACCTCTATTACCATATCCTCTTTTGAAATGCCTATAATTATTAGGGTGATAGTAACGACCACTATCAGGTTGTCTCCAATTCTTCGAAGAAGAATCACCATGAAATTGGTTTCCATGATTTTGACAGAAATTACCGCTACTCTTTCTATCAAAATTTTGTTGGAATCTACGAGCAAAGTTTTGACCATACGGAGCTGCCGAAGCAACTGGTAAACCTTCTTTCACCTTAGAGTTACCCATGGTTATGTGTGGGTGCGCAGTTACGTATTGGCAACAGAAATCTTCCATTTCTTTTATTGTTTTAGGTTTACGTTCATGAAGGAAAGCAAGGAAAGACTCATTGACAGACGACATGACTTTGTCTCTAAGTATTAAGTCCATAAGTCCTTCATAAGTTTTTTCCGTCTTAGATAGTTCAACCCATCGTGAGAAAGTAATGCGTATTCTTGCAATAAACTCGGAGAATTCAACTCCATTTTCAGGTAACATGTTTTTAAATTGTAGACGATAGCCGTCTTCGTTAAGCTGATATTTCTTTAACAAAGCGGCCCTGACAACCTCATAATTGTTCTTGTCAGGTTCATCCACCATATTTAATATACTTAGAGCTTTACCTGTCAGTATCCCTGATAACTGATAAACATATTTTGCTTTGTCTATGTTATGAGCTGTACATGCTTGTTCAAATCTGTCCAGATAGAACATTATGTCATCACTGGAAGGACTAAATGTTGGTAACTTAATCTTAAAAGTATCATTATTAGCCTTCCCAGAAGATGAACCCTTGTTTGAATCATTACCATTACTCATGCTCGTCAATTTCAATTTCTCCAACTCTAAAGCTAAGAGTTTTTCTTCATGTTCCATTTTTGCTTTCCTCTCATCAGACTCTCTCTGTAATCTTCTTTCCTCAGCCTGCATTTGAAGTCTTTCATTTTCAGCTTCTTTCTCAAGTCTTTTATTTTCAGCCTCTTTTTCAAGTCTTTTATTCTCAGCCTCTTTTTCAAGTCTTTTATTCTCAGCCCTTTTTCAAGTCTTTTATTCTCAGCCTCTTTTTCAAGTCTTTTATTCTCAGCTTCTAGCTGTAGCTGGAGTTTTCTTTCCTCAGCTTCTGATTCCCTTTTTTGTTTTTCCATTTCCATTTGGAATCTCTTTTCATCCACCTGCATCTGCAGTTTCTTTTGTTCAGCTTCCATATGCAGTTTCTTTTGTTCAGCTTCCATTGCTTTATCATATCGAGCAGTTGCAAATTCTTCTAACTTATCACCAGTCTTGCCAAGCAATTTACCCTGCTCAATAAAGTGCTCAAATGTAGACATGTTGTCTAACATATGAGTCCAAAACCTGAAATAATTAACTAATTTATTTCAAACCTAAGTGTAACAAGTCTTAATTAAGCACTTGTATATTCACATCACATTATATTATCCCAGTCTCTGTGGGAAACAAGTCTCCAATCAAAGAACTTGTATATGAAATATCAGCACTCAATTCTTGATCATAAGTGCACTTCTCATTCAATAGTGCACGACACTATTCATCATTCATTTATCATCAGTGTAGTAGTAACAGTGCATTAGCATAGCCCATTAACTAATTACTATAACTGTAAACAATGACTATGTAAACACATGCAGAATGTAAACATTGAAAATGTAAACAATACAAACAATGTAAACAATAACAATGTAAACAATAACAAAGATCAGCAACAATACAAAAACTTTCGCAGAAATCAACTAAAAATAAAGCAGAAATTAATGAAATATCACAAAAAATGTGACGATATCTGCGATAGAATTAAACAAAATACATGACACCACAGTGTATAAACAAAAATGTTGTATGAAACTAAATTATAGACAAGAGTAGGCTAACAAATACAAACAAATCAAAACAAAACTAAAGAATGTGAAATAATAACGAAAACAATATTAAAACATGTCATCACAGCTAACATAAATAGCAACAGAAGTCGCTTAGCAAATTCCAGTATCGGAAATTTGCAAACCCTACAGAAAACGCTCACAATAGACGACCTCTATGACGTGGCATAATCTAACGGAGACACCACCCAACCGAGAACCCGCTGAAATATAAACATATAAATATACAAATAACATATAAACATATAACATATAGAATGAGATGATACACAGAAGACTCAGCAGAAGTATAAGGGCACAGTTTACATACAAACAGGCCACTTAACTTATAGGCTTCCAATCGTAGAACAGCAGAAAAACGGATGTCAATCAACGTCCTAAAGAGCGAAGCTCCAACGATGATGGCACATCTGAACTGCTTCCACTGCTAACACGATGGTACAAGAGCTTCTGAAATACTGTGTGTTGAGTTGTTTCGGCACTTGACCTTCTAATCCAAAAGTAAGTTGATGGAAATCGGTACTTGGCCTTCTTCAGAAAACAACCCGTTTCAACCGGCACTTGACCTTCTCAAAAAAAACGACAGCACTGGAACCTTGACAGCAGCAACTTGCTTGACTTCCGTAAAAGATAACAGCAGTCCGAGTTATCCGGCAACATGTAACAACGCCGGGTACTGTCAAATTCTTGTTTCCGTCAAAAAATTGAAATTTTGACTTTTACCGGGCAACGCCGAGTACTTTGAAAATTTTGAAGATGTTGACTGTATTGAAGAATGTTAATTTCTTGAAGGATGCTGATGAATTCTTGTTGAAAATGAAGTGGGTAAGGGACCCCGTGTTTGCTAGTACCAGAATCAAACCAGCTTATGGCCACCAAATGATGCGTGATGCCATATGATGATGGATGGCACCCGCATGTCTGGTTTTGTGTAGTGTGTAGATGTGTTCAGTCAAAACAATGTTCATACAACAATAACAGGGCAATCCACATAGGACGTCAGTAAACTCACGACGTATAAAGTCAATGAGTCTTGAAACAGCCGTTGACGTTTTTCTTCATTATTTATTGTGGACGCCACAGTGACAAAATGGTTACGCAAATGTGTAGGCACATCAAACAGTCATTATCACAGCAACATTCAATACAGCAATAGACGGTAGACAGCATTACAATGATGAGTCAGATGCATGTTATATTTCATAGTGCTGTAAATGTAGTCAGGTGAAAAACTCCATCCTTTTCTATAACAGCCAGGAGATAACCAGATGTATGAGATCAGTTCACTCTCCTTAGTTTGACTTCAGCAAGACAGACACGTCTGCCGAAGTATAAATAATGTCCTCGAAAATATCCTCTAGATAATAAAGGTTTTCTAAACCTAGTTCATTTAACAAAGTAGCAAGTAATGGTCCTTGGTACATGCATCAACCGATGCAGTACAATGCAGCGACATGTGAGCTGGAAAAGAACATCTCGTGACGACGACTTTCGGAGACAGGCTATGAATCGAAATCGCTCACGACCCAAAATCGATAGAGTTAATGAAAAAGTCAATTTACCTTGCTTTCATGAAATACACAGAAATATCACGCCTCCCGACATGTGGGAAAACACTAGAGGTATTATCTCGACTAAACGAAATATCCATAAGAGGACTACACATCCCTGACAGAACAAAAGAAAGCGGAGATCCCCTCTTCAACGAGGCATCTCTTTCGCCATTCCAAATCGCTCACTCCCACTAGTGGTGGGCGGAAACCGATCGACAAAGAACAAGACAAGTCATGCGCAGTCCAGCGCAAACAGAGTTTCTCTGAAATGCTCTGCCCATCTTGTTTCCTGTCCCTCTGCTGTCGTGATGAGATTTCCTTGCTTATCTCTTACTAATGTAATATTGTTTGCACCTCGTTTTCCGCTGATGATTTTAGTTATTGTGTGTACTGTGCTTTGTTCATTTCTCAGTGCTGCATCTTCTGCCTGTCTTGCAAGATCGTCTAGGAAATTTCTTTTTTTGGCTCGGGTTTGACGTTTAACTTCCTTGTCCAGCTGACTGTACTGTTCACTATATATTGCCTTTAACCTGGGAGACTTCGCTTCTGTTTTCTTTCTTTTCTCATCATTATGGTGTTTAATGTTTATGGTGTTATCCAGTCTTGCTTCTTCCTTTCCTGAAATCAGAAGCATGATTTGCTGCTGAGTTTCACTTTCAGTCTTGCTATTACTAGGTGATGATCACTTCCCACATCTGCGCCTCTTCTTACTTTCACGTCTTGTAGTGCATGTCTCCATCTGCCATTGATCATTATGTGATCTATCTTGTTTCTGTCTCGTCCGTTTGGTGATTCCCATGTTAACTTGTGCACTTCCTTGTGTGGAAAAAATGTTCATCCAATGAGCAGGTTGTTAATACTGCAGAAGCTTATTAATTTGTCCCCATTCTCATTTGCTGTTCCACTGCCGCATTTCCCCATTACTCTTTCGTTATAATTATTGTGTGCTCCCACTTTCGCATTTAGGTCTCCCATTACTATAATGAGATCGTACCTGGGTGTAGTTTCCATTTCTTTTTGTACCTGTTGATAGAACTCGTCCTTGATCTCTTCATCGCTGTCATTTGTTGGTGCATAACATTGTATAATTGTGGTGTTGGTGAACCTCCCTCTCAGTCTTGCTCTTATCAGTCTGTTGTTGATGGGTTTCCATTCCAGTAAAGACCTGTCCATTCCTTTCTTCAGGATAATGGTTACACCTTCGTTGTGCTGACCATCCTCTCTGCCAGAATAAAGTACTGTTTCCCCTGTAGCTGTTTTTTCCCTCCCCTTACCTGTCCGTCTGCTCTCACTTATTCCCAGGATATGTATCTTGTAGTTCCTCATCTCTGTTGTGATTTGTCTCAGCTTTCCTGCCTCATTCATAGTTCTGACGTTATAAAAACCAATTCTGGTTTCGTGTTTTGCGTTCGGGGCATCCGTTTTCATGCCAGTGGCTTCCTTTCGGCTTTCACCATTGTCAGTCATACGAGCCTGAGACTCCAGATGTCCGTCCCGCAGCAAAGTTTTTCCATTTATTGCTGTTTCTGTAACGTGCGATTTATTTACATAGACAGGGGTGTCAGCCCTGTGATAAAACCCCCAACCTGGAGGACCAGAGTACCAGCTTTTGTCTGACCCCTACCCACGCAGACCAGTCCAGCTTGGTTGAATCTACCAGGAGTAAATCTCCCACTGGCATAGCTCTGGGGTTTGTCAGGGTACACAAACCGCCATACCGCTACAAGGTATAGGTACCATTGATGGCAGGTGACTTAGTGTGACTCTTCATTATTTTTATCTTAACTGTTTGCGGACGGAAGCAGTCATTTTCTTTGGATTTGTTGAAAGTCTGTACACCTTCTTTTCTGCTTCTACCTACCGGTAGGGTTTCCTTCCTATATCATACAGCTGGTCTTACTGTAGGGAAGTCTGTAACACATCACTCCCCTGCATTATAAAGCTGGTCTTACTGTAGTGAAGTCTCTAATACTTCACTCCCTGACAACTCCAAGAGATTCATCTTCCACGGCCTTGACACGGCGATTGAATGACACGGTGTTAGATTTGCTCTAACACTTCACTCCAATGCATCATAAAGCTGGTCTTACTGTATTGAAGTCTCTACCACTTCACTCCAATGCATCATAAAGCTGGTCTTACTGTAGTGATATCTCTAACACTTCACTCAAATGCATCATAAAGCTGGTTTTACTGTAGTAAAGTCTGTAACACTTCACTCCCCTGCACCATAAAGCTGGTCTTACTGTAGTGAAGTCTCTAACACTTTACTACAATGCATCATAAAGCTGGTCTTACTGTAGTGAAGTCTCTAACACCTCACTCCAATGCATCATAAAGCTGGTCCTCTTCCTGCCACCCCTACCTGCGAATTGCAAAATAGACTAACCCCGCGCAGGCAAATGTACGGAATACGGTGTGGTCATTTAATTTCAGAATGGGCGAACAAAGACACAAGAACCTTGATTTCAGAATTGGTGAACAAAGACACAAGAACCATGTTTTGGTTTTTGTTTTTTATTAATGATTTCTTAGTTTTGGTTGCTTAATTTCCATTTATGGTGTAACTGTTTTGCATAGTGGTTGCAATTGTTAACTTTGTATCTACACGCCGCCTTTTTTGAAGAACTATTATGTATTTTAGCTCGTTCAAGCCCCCAGCTGATTTAAGTCAGTAAAATATTACTTCAATTGCTCTGTTATAGGTATGTAAAATGACTAAAACATACGGGTGCAGTTCACTCAAAAACACGATTAAATCAACTATAAATTTGTATATTTACAGATAACAAAATGTAATAGTCAGTTATCGTTAACAATTGTAAAATAATTAAGGGTGAAGTAAATTATATAAAATCTTTAAAATGCCATAAGAGGTGAGTGATTTGGATAGTGTAAGAATTTGTTTTTTTTAATTAGAGTTTTTTGGCAGCTCTAAGTGGGTAGTTAGCTGCCAGTAATATGTAGGGTGGTGTCTGCTCCAGCCGATGCTTGATCCTAGCAAGTTATGGACTGATTCACTCTCGTCACTGATCAGGACAGTCTGGTGACCGCAACACCTCCCACGTAGTATCGTGTTGTAATTGCAAAGATGGTTCAGCGTCTGATAAGTCACGTCTGCTGTAGGTGTCTAGCTTTGACTGAAAGCCACTTATACCACCCACTTGTTCCACAAGTTAACATCACCAATTGGTACCATCGACTAGTGTCATGAAATAAGAGAGAAACAAATACTCTGCTGAGTATTGGGGTTCCTGACACAAAATCAGATGTCTCCCCATTTTCGTTCCACCATCCCATATGCCTGGGAACTTTACCCTTTCTGAGCATTATTTTTACTCCCAGTGAGTGGAAAACATCCATTGCATGTATATTGAGCATGTTTACATTTACAAATGAACTGATTGACACGGTTAATATAATAATTATATGCATCATTTGGTCATCATCCACTCCCTGCTCCGTATGGATCTTGGAACTACCTCCGCTTTTGGTTCTCTATGAGAAACCCACATAAAGCAGCCACCAGCTCTTGCAGTGATGGTTCGTGAAACGATCATTCTATATCCTGAGGTTGCCAGCCTTGTATGGCTTGCACATCCACTAGCAATTTTCACATGTTAATAAATGCAAAATATAGAATTATAAAATGTGCAGTTACTCCAAATTATATTTAGGAATACAGACTTCTTACACAGATAAAAGTTCGGTAATTTGTTTAAGATGCCTCGTTCATGAGGTCTGGGGTATTACCTTAGAAACCCGCAATGACTTAGTGTTCGAGTTCCTAGGATTCCGGCCTTTCCGTATTAATAAATGTAGAGTTGTTGTTGTATAAATCCACACGATGACCAAACACGCTGTCCGGTTCTTTAAGGTGGAATCCTGATCCTATTCCTTATTCTGGCTTGTTAGGCTGTCTTGTATTTTTGACGAGTTGTAAACTCAAAAAGCGCTAGATTATATGACAACATTCGGCACGCATCTAGCTTGCTACTATACGCCAAGGCTCCAATCAGAAATGTTGTTTTTTTACATCTCAAAGCCAATAGCATGCTATTTGCGTACATTTTGGTGAGGTATATTCCCCCTACCTCTCACGGACAATTCCTGAGTGATACCTGCAAAAAACTTATTGTTTACAAGTCACCTCTCCATATAAGTAAATAAATATTTAAACCAATAAAACGGTATTGAATCAGTTTTACAAATAACGGTTCACAAGAAACAAGGGACGTTTCGGGTTTTACCCTTCATCAGCCACAGTTACAAACAGGTGACAAGGACAAGAATTACATATAGGTACTACAAAAACATACGATGATGAGAAATATACAACAACTGGGTGATACAAGCAGATGGAAAAAGTAAATAACAACAGTGATGAGAGAAAAAAGAAAAATAATAATACCAAAAAATCGTAAAATCTAAAAGAAATACCGAAACAAGAAAGTAAATAATCAACGAAACGAAAAAAAGAGAATTAACAAAACTTTGGAACATATAAGGTATGCCAGCTTCTGTCAATTATCGATCATGTTTACACTCACGGCGTCATTATCACAGGTAATCTCTTTCAAGATGGATAATTACTCTCCGACAAGTCTTGTCTGGAAATGATTATGAAATTTATCCCAACACATCCTTCAACCAGGAATTAGTGGACTATCTCTCTGCACATAAACCTCTAAATGAAATGTTGTGTCAACTACATCAGACTCAAGCGACAACCAACTGCCACCAAACGGACAGTTAAGTGTTTGTTGTAGGTGTTGTTTTACTAGTTCTGCTGAGCTTTTCTCTCTTTCGCAGCCAATCACATGTTGAAATATATATATATATATATATATATATATATATATATATATATATATATATATATATATATATATATATATATATATATATATATATATATATATATACACACACACACACACACACACACACACATTAAAAACGCACCACCTGTATAATCCAGGAACAGAGTGTGAAATGTAAATATAAGTGTTTACAAGTTTACATTTTTGGAATCTTTATTCATTTTCCTATGAATCCATGCTGGTCATTAATTTGTACATTTGATTGTTATGAATTTCATTGCAGTCTGTGCAGGCAAGGGAGAAAATTAAAAATGCAACCAATAAAAAAATTCATTCACACTAACCTCAGTATCTGGTATGTCCACCGTGTGTTTCCAAACAAGCTTGGCAGCGGCTCCGCATGGAACGCACAAGTCTCTGAAGGAAATTCCGGGGAATCAAGTCCCATTCACGTGTAAGAGCAGCTTCGAGCTGTTGCAGATTAGCTGGAGAACCTTGCCTGTAGACTCTGCGTCCAAGCTCGTCCCACAGATGTTCTATAGGGGACATGTCTGGTGATAGGGCAGGCCAATCAATCGTCACAATGTTCTGCTGCTGTAGATATTGCTGCGTAATGCATGCGGTGTGCGCACGTGCGTTATCCTGCTGGAGAAGCTACAAGTCTGGATAATTTGTGAACGCAGGAGCAACCAATGCATCCAGAACCTCATCTCGATATGTCACAGCATTAACATTTAAACGGAAGACGTGAAGAGGCAAGCGATGGTGAAGACTGAATCCTCCCCACTTGTGAATACTGCACCTCCAAATCGGTTGTGCTGACGAACACAGCAATCTGCAAAGCGCTCTCCACACCGTCGCCAAATCCGCATACGTCCATCAGCAAAGGATATGTTGAATCTACTCTCGTCTGTGAATAGGACAGCATTCCACTGCTGTCTAGTCCATCGGACATGTTGCTCTGCCCATTGCAGGCGCTGCTGACGATGTCTGTGAGTCAAGTTTGGCCCAACATAAGGTCGTCTTGCAGTAAGGCCTGTATCTCTGAGTCGTCGTATGACTGTTATTCGAGAGACTTGCCCACGTCAACCCACTATTGCTCTTGCTGTTTGACTTGCCGGGAGAGAACGATTCCTTAGATG
Source organism: Oreohelix idahoensis (assembly GCA_024509875.1). Taxonomy (NCBI): domain Eukaryota; kingdom Metazoa; phylum Mollusca; class Gastropoda; order Stylommatophora; family Oreohelicidae; genus Oreohelix; species Oreohelix idahoensis. The sequence goes on along the minus strand of JAMPIV010003222.1, from coordinate 145,371 downwards.
ACTCATCACTATATGACGATCTTGCGCAGGTGTAGTAACTCGTGGTTGGCCACTCCGAAGTCTATCTCGGGCACTGCCAGTGGTTCCGTAACGTTCATTGAGACGTACATTAGTGATGTCGTGGCAATTCATCCTTCTGGCAATGGCCCGCGAGCTCATTCCGGTCTCCAACATACCAATGGCTCGTTGGCGGTCGTTGTCAGATAGTCGTGGCATTTCAAGCACATGTACTGGGTGTTTTGTCTCAACGGCCTTTTTATACCGAGTATACTGCCACAACGCGTACACATTTGCAGGTTCATAGCTGTTGGGAATCGTGTTGCACGTGTATCTTTCATTGTTTTCATGTAGTCTGTACACAAACCTGTGGGTTGAATCATGCACTTTCCATTCCAGCAGCCATTCGCTCTCTATCTCATGACAAACACGGGGAAAGTCCATTCCCACACTTTTTTTTCCCAGCTTCTCGGCATCAGTATATATAATAGTGGTGTGTTTTTAATGTGCTTAATATATATATATGAAAATCCTTGGACTTGATAAGTTGGTTGATTGAACGTTGTTATCTGCACCGAAATGGCTCATTTATAGGTAAAGGTTGACTCTTTTGAAATAAAAACTAATATACAGATGCTTTGATGAATTATCTTTGCTAGGGGGCTCATTAGATACGACTCTATTGTGACGAACTTACTTATCTCACAGAAGTGGGTTGGGTATATAAATTGTGTAAGAACCGAGAGAACTCAGGTTTTGTAATTACCATCCTAAAATTCCTTTGAGACTCCCTCAGATATTAGTATAACCCTTCTTTTTATAAAACTGACATTTATTTTTAAGTGCACATTTCTTTTTCATTTTTATGCACTGTAGTACACATCTTAAGAAACAAAATGCAGACTAAATAATCTGTACTGTTGATTAAAATTACATGTTAAAAATAAAACCAGAGCAATTTACCGCCAACCCAACAGTCCAAGGAGATCAAGGACACAACAGTTGAAATGTGGGTTTCGGACAGGTGTGAACGTTTAAAATTTTGTGTCCATGGATGTGTTGTGTTTGTGTGTGTGGGGGGGGGGGGGGGGGGAGAATGCAAATGAATGTTGTTAGGTAGAGCAAACGCTGTGCCCTGTCTAGTGCTAGAACGCGGCACATAAAAGGTAAAATCTTTGTAAAAGATTAATTAATTATACACTATATTACTTGAACATTTGTTATTTAGTCTGTTCTATTTAACTAATTTACATTCGGTTATATTCTGTCTTTTTAGGATTACACAATAATTGGGTGGGTGGGGAGGGGGGGGGGGGGGGAAGAGATTTGTGACGTCGCATTGTAGAGGGGTCTGGGATTTTGTGATGAAATCTGACAAGAGCGAGGGGCGTTAGGAAATGACAAAAATTGCGTGACGTCAAATGTGGACGTCCCTACACATTATTATTTTTAAAATTCTTATTTCGATAATAATCCAACTCCACGTTTATTTTGTTAGAAGTATATGAAGGTATGTTCATCTCTTCATACGTTCTCTTTCATTTATTCATCATTCTTCAGCTTCCTATGGAGAAAAGGACTTCAAATATACGTCTGCCAAGTCACGTGCCATCAGATAAACTTATGTTCGTGCCTTCCTTATCATTTTTATTTAGGTCTCCAGCTCTTTTCTCCGTGTATTTTTCGGTCTACCCTCACTTTACCCTCGGGTCTCAAGAACAAATACTGCCTGGTAATACTATCAACAGGTTTCCTCGATGTCTGTCCTAAGCAGCTCTCAATCGTCAACCAATCGTGTCTCTACCAGCCCTAAAATGTTACTAACTGTATCAAATATAATATATCAATATCGCTTGTTTATAAATTGGTGAACACTGAACTACACATATTCACTGCGGAGCAAAAAGGTACGAGTAATAGGAAATTACCGGAAGAACTTGCTCCGACACAAACTGTGACCCACTTTTAGCTGGTGAAATTGACTAATAGATTTTGTGTTCTTGAACTAAAAATTAAAGCTAATAATTTCCCACACGTAAAATAAACAACACTGACGGACATGCATGAAAGCTTCCATAAACACAAATATTCTGTATAAGCTAGTGATAGAAAGTAGACCTAGAAAGAATTGCATAGTTTAACAGCACAAGTCGTGTTTCACATAAACAAATTTAAAAGTCCACAACAAGAACTACAGACAGCCAGTAAGTTGTAAGTTTATGATTAAAATGTTTATAATTTTGTCAATATTTTTTTAAACATAAAACGTACTTAATTGTTATTAAATATTAACTTACGCTGATTATCTTTTCCTTATAAATGCGTCGACAAGTAATGCTATACAGTTTACAGGTAAAATTAAATGTAGTAACAGTACCCCAATGACGTCATTGTCAAAATATTGCGGTACCCTAGATGCCTGAAAGGGGGTTCTATAATTCTATTAGAAGACCTAGTTGCTATAAGACGCGCGTTTTAAACACAAAAACGTACAAATGACGCGTTTATTCTCATAACTCCGAGTTTTAGGTAACCCATCATACAGTTACCATCTAACACCCGTACTGACGAGATGTCTCTTCAGCTGAGAGCGCCGGCTACAAATTAAAAGGTTATTTTTTTTTTTATTCGAGCCCGTCAGCAATGTCGTCCTGTAAAAATGTTAATGTCTCAGCAATAAAAATGTTAATGTCACAGCAATAAAAATGTTAATGGCACAGTAATAAAAAGTTAATATTACAGCAATAAAAAGTTGATGTCACAGCAATTAAAAGTTAATATCACGGCAATAACAAGTTAATGTCACAGCAAAAAATGTTAATGTCACAGCAATAACAATGTTAATGTCACAGCAATAAGAATGTTATTGTCACTGCAATAAAAAGTTGATGTCACTGCAATAAAAAGTTGATGTCACCGCAATAAAATGTTAATGTCACAGCAATAAAAGTTAATGTCACAGCAATAAAAATGTTAATGTCACAGCAAAAAACGTTAATGTTACAGCAATAAAAACGTTCATGTCACAGCAATAAACAGTTAATGTCAAAGCAATAAAAATGTTAATTTCACAGCAATAAAAACGTTAATGTCACAGCAATAAACAGTTGATGTCACAGCAATAAAAAGAATGAATAAAATAATAAAATCAATAACCAATCAACATCCTACTTCAGTTTGTCAAGGATCATGTCTCTTTATCAAATACACGCCAAGTCTTCCTGTCCCGTGCCATCCGCTCAAGACTTTTCAAAGTTTTCTTTATCCATTTATTTGTTACTGTTCTCTCTCGAGTCGTCGTCTTGTTGTGCTTTTCTGTCTCGAGACGTCTTCTGGTTGTGCTTTTCTGTCTAGAGACGTCTTCTGGTTGTGCTTGTCTGTTTTGAGACGTCTTCTGGTTGTGCTTGTCTGTCTTGAGACGTCTTCTGGTTGTGCTTGTCTGCCTCCCTCTATCTGTCTTACTCTGGGTATTCCAGAACAAAGACAGACTTGTAATGTTATCACCTGGTGTCCTCATGTGTGTTCTATTCATTGCCAGCATCTTCTTCTCACCTCAAGTTCCCCTGGCACCTGTCTTGTTCCTTGCATCGGGTCTACATTGTTGATCTAATTACGAGGAATACCGGATATATCTACGTCACATGGACATCATGAACAAACTGGAAACATCGGATGTTGACAAGGATAAGTGTAAGAGGCGGACACAGATAATAAAGTAATAAATCATACCTGATGCTTGCCGGTCGCAAAGACATTTTTAAAAAGTAATAACAACACAGTGTCTTCAGGTGTTAATAATTGTTCCGACTTCGTCATTTCTTAGGAATGTAATACATAAGGTTAATCAGGGGCCGAAAACAAACAACTAGAAATGATAGAAATATAGAAAAATCATTAGAGATCATAAAAGACATTTAAAAAAAGAATTTCATAACAATAATATTTAACACAGGAAATAGAGTATGATCAGTCTCGTGCTGTGAGGTTCAAGCACAGCCTGTGATAGGAACTGATGTAAGATGACAGGAAACTTTATGCAGGTGGCAATCTGATCATCAGTAGGAGTCCCCCTGTCGAACAAGAGTTTTGGTCCTGTATACTCCTTTATATTCTAAGGGGGGCTAGCCCACCTGGGTCATGACTCCCAAGTGTCTCCACCTCCTGTTGTCTTATGTAGAAAATCAACCAACTCCACCTTGGTTGCAGCTTTAAAATCCACAATTCTTCCAGCCGGAGGCAATTGTGAAAGTAACCCTATGTTGAAAACAAATTATTGTGCCAAAGCACACCCCGACTAGGGACAGACACTGACCCACCTGCGCAAAGCCAACGAGGCTTGAAGCCACTGCACGCTAGCAACTGAAAAATACTTGTGCCGACACCTCATATAATAAACGCCGCTTGTTGCCTGTAAGCAACCGTCCCTTCACCAATACAACGAAAAACTCAACGTATTGCGGACTTCCACTTTCCGGCTGTTTCCTGTAATGCAGGTAGGGATATAGTTTACAGTCCCGAGTTCCATAGCCAATTGCGGTTGTTCCACAGTGTAGCAGGATCTGTAAGATAATAGCTAAAATTCAGTAAGATTTTAGTCCTATGATAATAAATAAACCTAGCCCGCATGTGTCTGACGGTTGGCATCTTCGACGCCAGCAACGCTGCCTTTTGTGCAGTGCTAAAGTCTATAGAACGATCTCATGGTAAAAATCTAACACGCGTTTTAGTTTCGGTTTCGAAACGTACTACTAATATTTAACAATTTGCCAGATCTGCTGCATACACAATGCAGCCTAGCCTTATAATTAACGATTTGTTAGAAATGTAACTGTAACATCCAACTGTTAAGTCCACTCTGTAAAGTGCCCATACTATAGATCACTGTAGCATGTTGTTTGTGGTGCCACTACTGTATATGTCCATTGTAGTGTACAGAGTTGTTGAGATCAGGCATGCTCTAGTCTACCCAGCTGTAAATGGGTAACTCACCCTAGTCCTGAGTTAGGGAAGGCAAAGGCAGCTGTAAACAGTAGTTTCCCTCTAAGGCTCCAGGGGAAGCAGGCCCTAAACTTGGTCAATTCAACCGACGCAGGATGGAGTATATATGGAGTAGAAGTGTAGAGTGTGATTAACGCGAATGGTGTACTGTTCGTGTTCTGACCAATCTAAACACTCATTCACTTGTGTCTACAAGGCACCAATGCAGACTGCTGGAATCTTTGTTTACACAGTTTATTTAGACGCACACACTGGGACATAACGAGTAAATCATGGGTATGAGTTGACACATCAATTTGCAGGCATACATAGTAGATCCCATGTCATGACACATTCATAAATAATAGGTAGTACATCAATAGCTTCCAATGTCATGATACATAATGGCCGCATCCCCTATCTGACTAAGCGCGTCAGTGAAGGCGGATCGGTAAGTAACTAAAGTTGCATTATGTTCATAGTTTATAGCATATTATGAAACCACGATAAGGGGTTTCTATCAAAATTGAGATCTCCTTGCCACTGTCCGAATAATAAGATACATGCCCCGTTCTTTGGACAGTGATTCAAAAATATGATGACAGGAATGTAACATGGCCGCCCTCCTGAGTTGACGCTCACTCACTCTAGGTCTAACCGACCTGAGATCATCAAAAATAGGGACTGTCATTACCTGGAGTCCGAATCATACATGGTAAAGTACATTAGGAGAGTCTCTAACACAAACTCTAGTAGAGACACAATCTCCTACAGAAGAAAAACCACTTCATAAATCATTTTTACTGAAGAATGTCCCAGCCCCTTAAAAATGCATAACCGCCATTGTAAACGGTACATTGGAACTCATCACGACTTGTCAAGACAACTCCTACTTCCGCTAGAGCGGCATAACAAGAATATAGTCCTGCCTACCCATCCAAAATATACAATATAGGACTGATTCTACTTGTACTCATCATATGTAATACATATGAATTCAGGCCATAAACATAATAAGCAAATTAATCTATTTTCTGGCCCTAAGAAATAAGTACGGACATGAGAGCAATATCCATGCGCCGGATCAATATCAAGAACGATTACTCCTATAATCAAAAGTGTGAATCAATCATGAATTATCCAGCTTTAACATAGACAGCATTTTCATACACAAATGAATGAATGTCTATATCTTTTCCATATTAAATAGCCATATCGATTTTTGTAATATGTGCGTCAAAATATGCACGCAACAGTAACGCTAAACTGCTGTCTGAAGTAACGTAATCTGTCAACAGTAACGTAAAATTTGGTAGTTTTTTTGGACTTTTCCCAGTAGCAATAACGAGACGACTGTAATACATTAACGCAAAATGCTACCAACACCGCCTTGCAAAACCCGCTTCGTTCTGCCCGCGAGACAACTAGTATATACACGCTGTGGGCAAAGCCAACGGATATACACACACAGACAGTTTAAATTCTCGACGCGTAGTGTAGTTGTGACGTCACAGAAACAAGTTGGTTTATTTGAAAAATTAAAAAGTAAGACAGAAGGAGGGATAAAGATGGTAGACTTAAGTAAAAAGTTATAATTAACGACTGTCAGTGACAAAACTGAATATCTAAACGCAAATAAATATAGTCATAAAAATTAAATATTCGTGTAGCTTAGTGTATTCTGAGCACAAATATGTTTCAATATTAATAGTAGTCCAAACATTAGCCAAGTTATTGAGGAAATACTATTTGACTGAAAACGCGTAGACGAACGGACTATTGTCCTTGCTCGTTAACTGTAACGTTATTGGGAACGATAGTTTGAAAGGAGGCATAGGAGTAATTCGAATCTGATTGAAGGGTATAGGAGGGTAGACAGAGAGTATTGGTTGGGCAGAAAAGATAAAATCTATATTTAGAAAAATCACTCCTAGAAGTTTAAAGTAGTGTTTTTCTTTTAAAATTTTTGAAAATTGAAATGCTAGACCCTCGCTGTGATTCGGCAGGTCTAGGCATATTGACAATAAGCGTTTACAGCTCAGTGCCAGTTGATGAAGAAATAGTAGAAGTAAGCTGCGTTGTCCTCAGCAGTACCAAGTGCGTTATTACCCATTGGCAGTCTGAACAGAAGGCAAAGCTGAATTTAAACTATATTTATGCTAAAGCCAGTAACGTACGTTTGTGATATTTCTTTGAATTGTGGCAAGGAAGGAATTTATTAATTTTTATATTACAATAAAATTGGTATCTGCGATACTGCTCGATTGGGAAAGTTTTCGACTAAGTACAGAGTCCCCAGCAGAGTTATGCAGGACCTGTGGGTTGTGTTCAAGCAGTAAAAGCAGTAAAATTAATGTGTATTGCATAACTGAAAATGATTTCCACAGTTGCCAGTGGGAAAGCTAACCCACATTATCTTATTGGAGATCATCATTGTTGCAATGTCAGAGGCGTTGTAGCCCTTAAAGAACAGAATGGGAGCACTGGTAATGCATTGTCATCTCAGAGTGGTATGGGGTGGTCAGAAAGATCTGACCTTTTCTCTTTATGTCAATTATTACATGTGAAAGGGAATATAGATGTGTTTTTAAGAATCATAACATTGTTTCAGAGGTTTTGTTCTGGTACAGTGTGAGTACCAGAACCCTGGTGGCGTTGTTGCAGTGTACTAAAGTAACCTATTGTTTGGACCCTGAGGTCTAGTTACTGCACCAGGAACCTTGTCAGCGTGGTCATACCAGAGAGCTTGTGAAAATGACAGCAACATCTATTATCTAGATAAGTGCCATACATGTCGGCACTCAGTTTTTATCCACTATTATCACTAGATCTCTAGATCACTATATTCCTGTATAGAAATAAAATAAAATAAATTGTGGGCAATAAAACTTACACAATATTTTGTAAAAAGAGAAAGAGGGAATGATGACAGTACCCCACCCATATCTTTAATTACCGCTGTCAGTTAATTTAGAGAACATAGCTACACATATATTGATTGTTTGGACAGAAGATCCAGTGTTGTACTTCAATTGATGTAAATAAATTCATAATATCAATTTTGGTTGTTGGACCTGATTCAGAAAATTCTGATCAGGCCAAATAAATTGTAAATACCCATTTTACCAAAATTTTAACACAGACTTCTATAAAATATATTTCGTAGGGTGTCAGTGTGTTTGTTGTTGTAGTCTTGACTCAGTCATATATATATATATATATATATATATATATATATATATATATATATATATATATATATATATATATATATATGTGTGTGTGTGTTAGTAATTACATGTGTTTGTAGTACTTGTACTTACAATACATCATACACTCATAACCCTAGACATATAGACGTAGCTAACATACATATTAGTCAAGAATAAGTCTGATTGAGGTCGTAAGCTGGTAGCAGAAAGGTGCTCTGATAACTCAACCCAACCTTTATTATAATCTGGGATCTTCACAGCTGACCTCAGTCAGTACAATAGGAATAACATCTTGTAACATCAAATCCACCACATATATTGGGGTCTCCTTGTCCGGGATTTAATTTTATCACTTATATTGGGGTCTCCTGTCTCGGAATGTTAACTTTGCACTTGGAAAATTTTCTCTATACATGTATAGGAATCTTATAAAATAATATTGAAAGTATTTTGTGAAATAGTTTATGAACTGTAGTGCTTAGTGTTGTTGTCTAATTAGAGTTATTAAGTTACCTTAGTATATTGCTAACCTTAATTGATCTAATATGGCTGATTTGGCTAAGTTCAGATCTGCGGCTGTGCAGACTGCCAGGGAGATGAATATGGAGGGTCCAGTCTTGATTGACTATGTCACCTCAGAATGTGATAAGTACATTGCTAGGGAAGAACATAGGTTAGCTGAAGAAAGGAGAATGCAGTTAGAAGATGCTAGAGAGAGGGAAATTAAAAAGAGCACATAGACCACAAACAAAAAAAGATGTGCGATCTTTCGTGTCGTTGTTTGGTTTTTACCAGAAGTACATTAAACATTTTAACTCTATATGTGCTCCGTTGACGGATTTAACGCGTAAAGGGCAACCTGATACAATTAATTGGTCGGCACAATGTGAATTGGCTTACCGGGAGTTAAAGGAAAAACTCACAAGCAGGCCGGTATTGAATTTGCCTGACTTCAGTAAGGAATTCGTAGTGAGAAGTGACGCAAGCAATGTGGGCCTAGGCGCTACATTGTTGCAAAGGTCCTCCTCACAAGATGGTGAATTAAACCCAGTCACTTATGCAAGCCGCAAGTTGAACAAGGCGGAAAAAAATTATTCAACAAGTGAAAAGGAATGTTTGGCGCTAATATGGGCTATAAAAAAATTCCAAATTTATCTGTATGGTCGGACATTTGTGGTCCAAAACCGATCATCAACCGCTCGTATTCTTATCACAGGCCAAGCATGAAAACGCCAGATTATTGAGATGGTCTCTATTATTACAGCCATATTCATTTTCGATTGAATATATTCCCGGCTCTCAGAACGTAGGGGCCGATATTTTGAGTAGACATCCTTATGATAAAAATCAAAAACACGAGTAGGACTTCATTTGAGCTAAGTTATCTCACAGATTATAACCTGCAATGGATGCATGTTTTAGGAAGGGAGGTGTGTAGCAAGATCTGTAAGATAATAGCTAAAATTCAGTAAGATTTTAGTCCTATGATAATAAATAAACCTAGCCCGCATGTGTCTGACGGTTGGCATCTTCGACGCCAACAACGCTGCCTTTTGTGCAGTGCTAAAGCCTATAGAACGATCCCACGGTAAAAATCTAACACGCGTTTTAGTTTCGGTTTCGAAAACGTACTACTAATATTTAACATTTTGCCAGATCTGCTGCATACACAAGGCAGCCTAGCCTTATAATTAACGATTTGTTAGAAATTTAACGCTAAACTGCTGTTTGAAGTAACGTAATCTGTCAACAGTAACGTAAAATTTGGTAGTTTTTTGGACTTTTCCCAGTAGCAATAACAAGACGACTGTAATACATTAACGCAAAATGCTACCAACACCGCCTTGCAAAACCCGCTTCGTTCTGCCCGTGAGACAACTAGTATATACACGCTGTGGGCAAAGCCAACGGATATACACACACAGACAGTTTAAATTCTCGACGCGTAGTGTAGTTGTGACGTCACAGAAACAAGTTGGTTTATGTGAAAACTTAAAAAGTGAGACAGAAGGAGGGAGAAAGATGGTAGACTTATGTAAAAAGTTATAATTAACGACTGTCAGTGACAAAACTGAAAATCTAAACGCAAATGAATATAGTCATACAATTTATATATTCGTGTAGCTTAGTGTATTCTGAGCACAAATATGTTTCAATATTAATGGCAGTCCAAATATTAGCCAAGTTATTGAGGAAATACTATTTGACTGAAAACGCGTAGACGAACGAACTGTTGTCCTTGCTCGTTAACTGTAACGTTATTGGGAACAATAGTTTGAAAGGGGGCATAGGAGTAATTCGAATCTGATTGGAGGGCATAGGAGGGTAGACAGAGAGTATTGGTTGGGCAGAAAAGATAAAATCTATATTTAGAAAAATCACTCCTAGAAGTTTAAAGTAGTGTTTTTCTTTTTAAATTTTTGAAAATTGAAATGCTAGACCCTCGCTGTGATTGGGCAGGTCTAGGCATATTGGCAAAAAGCGTTTACAGCTCAGTGCCAGTTGATGAAGAAATAGTAGAAGCAAACTGCGTTGTCCTCAGCAGTACCAAGTGCGTTATTACCCATTGGCAGTCTGAACAGAAGGCAAAGCTGAATTTAAACTATATTTATGCTAAAGCCAGTCAACGTACGTTTGTGATATTTCTTTGAATTGTGGTAAGGAAGGAATGTATTCATTTTGTTATTACAATAAAATTGGTGTCTGCGATACTGCTCGATATGGAAGGTTTTCGACTAAGTACAGAGTCCCCAGCAGAGTTATGCAGGACCTGTGGGTTGTGTTCAAGCAGTAAAAGCAGTAAAATTAATGTGTATTGCATAACTGAAAATGATTTCCACAGTTGCCAGTGGGAAAGCTAACCCACGTTATCTTATGGGAGATCATCATTGTTGCAGTGTCAGAGGCGTTGTAGCCCTTAAGGAACAGAATGGGGGCACTGGTAATGCATTGTCATCTCAGAGTGGTATGGGGTGGTCAGAAAGATCTGACCCTTTCTCTTTATGTCAATTATTACATGTGAAAGGGAATATAGATGTGTTTTTAAGAATCATAACGTTGTTTCAGAGGTTTTGTTCTGATACAGTGTGGGTACCAGAACCATGGTGGCGTTGTTGCAGTGTACTAAAGTAACCTATTGTTTGGACCCCGAGGTCTAGTTACTGCACCAGGAACCTTGTCAGCGTTGTCATACCAGAGAGCCTGTGAAAATGACAGCAACATCTATTATCTAGATAAGTGCCATACATGTCGGCACTCAGTTTTTATCCACTATTATCACTAGATCTCTAGATCACTATATTCCTGTATAGAAATAAAATAAAATAAATTGTGGGCAATAAAACTTACACAATAATTTGTAAAAAGAGAAAGAGGGAATGATGACAGTACCCCACCCATATCTTTACCTACCAGTGTCATTTAATTTAGAGAACATAGCTACACATATATTGATTGTTTGGACAGAAGATCCAGTGTTGTACTTCAATTGATGTAAATAAATTCATAATATCAATTTTGGTTGTTGGACCTGATTCAGAAAATTCTGATCAGGCCAAATAAATTGTAAATACCCATTTTACCAAAATTTTAACACAGACTTCTATAAGATATATTTCTTAGAGTGTCAGTGTGTTTGTTGTTGTAGTCTTGACTCAGTCATATATATATATATATATATATATATATATATATATATATATATATATATATATATATATATATATATATATATATGTGTGTGTGTGTGTGTTAGTAATTACATGTGTTTGTAGTACTTGTACTTACAATACATCATACACTCATAACCCTAGACATATAGACGTAGCTAACATACATATTAGTCAAGAATAAGTCTGATTGAGGTCGTAAGCTGGTAGCAGAAAGGTGCTCTGATAACTCAACCCAACCTTTATTATAATCTGGGATCTTCACAGCTGACCTCAGTCAGTACAATAGGAATAACATCTTGTAACATCAAATCCACCACATATATTGGGGTCTCCTTGTCCGGGATTTAATTTTATCACTTATATTGGGGTCTCCTGTCTCGGAATGTTAACTTTGCACTTGGAAAATTTTCTCTATACATGTATAGGAATCTTATAAAATAATATTGAAAGTATTTTGTGAAATAGTTTATGAACTGTAGTGCTTAGTGTTGTTGTCTAATTAGAGTTATTAAGTTACCTTAGTATATTGCTAACCTTAATTGATATAATATGGCTGATTTGGCTAAGTTCAGATCTGCGGCTGTGCAGACTGCCAGGGAGATGAATATGGAGGGTCAAGTCTTGATTGACTATGTCACCTCAGAATGTGATAAGTACATTGCTAGGGAAGAACATAGGTTAGCTGAAGAAAGGAGAATGCAGATAGAAGATGCTAGAGAGAGGGAAATTAAAAAGAGCACCTAGACCCCAAACAAAAAAAGATGTGCGATCTTTTTGTCGTTGTTTGGTTTTTACCAGAAGTACATTAAACATTTTAACTCTATTTGTGCTCCGTTGACGGATTTAACGCGTAAAGGGCAACCTGATACAATTAATTGGTCGGTACAATGTGAATTGGCTTACCAGGAGTTAAAGGAAAAACTCACAAGCAGGCCGGTATTGAATTTGCATGACTTGAGTAAGGAATTCGTAGTGAGAAGTAACGCAAGCAATGTGGGCCTAGGTGCTACATTGTTGCAAAGGTCCTCCTCACAAGATGGTGAATTAAAACCAGTCACTTATGCAAGCCGCAAGTTGAACAAGGCGGAAAAAAATTATTCAGCAAGTGAAAAGGAATGTTTGGCGCTAATATGGGCTATAAAAAAATTCCAAATTTATCTGTATGGTCGGACATTTGTGGTCTAAAACCGATCATCAACCGCTCGTATTCTTATCACAGGTCAAGCATGAAAACGACAGATTATTGAGATGGTCTCTATTATTACTGACATATTCATTTTCGATTGAATATATTCCCGGCTCTCAGAACGTAAAGGCCGATTTTTTGAGTAGACATCCTTATGACGAAAATCAAAAACACGAGTAGGACTTCATTTGAGCTAAGTTATCTCACAGATTATAACCTGCAATGGATGCATGTTTTAGGAAGGGAGGTGTGTAGCAAGATCTGTAAGATAATAGCTAAAATTCAGTAAGATTTTAGTCCTATGATAATAAATAAACCTAGCCCGCATGTGTCTGACGGTTGGCATCTTCGACGCCAACAACGCTGCCTTTTGTGCAGTGCTAAAGCCTATAGAACGATCCCACGGTAAAAATCTAACACGCGTTTTAGTTTCGGTTTCGAAAACGTACTACTAATATTTAACATTTTGCCAGATCTGCTGCATACACAAGGCAGCCTAGCCTTATAATTAACGATTTGTTAGAAATTTAACGCTAAACTGCTGTTTGAAGTAACGTAATCTGTCAACAGTAACGTAAAATTTGGTAGTTTTTTGGACTTTTCCCAGTAGCAATAACAAGACGACTGTAATACATTAACGCAAAATGCTACCAACACCGCCTTGCAAAACCCGCTTCGTTCTGCCCGTGAGACAACTAGTATATACACGCTGTGGGCAAAGCCAACGGATATACACACACAGACAGTTTAAATTCTCGACGCGTAGTGTAGTTGTGACGTCACAGAAACAAGTTGGTTTATGTGAAAACTTAAAAAAGTGAGACAGAAGGAGGGAGAAAGATGGTAGACTTATGTAAAAAGTTATAATTAACGACTGTCAGTGACAAAACTGAAAATCTAAACGCAAATGAATATAGTCATACAATTTATATATTCGTGTAGCTTAGTGTATTCTGAGCACAAATATGTTTCAATATTAATGGCAGTCCAAATATTAGCCAAGTTATTGAGGAAATACTATTTGACTGAAAACGCGTAGACGAACGAACTGTTGTCCTTGCTCGTTAACTGTAACGTTATTGGGAACAATAGTTTGAAAGGAGGCATAGGAGTAATTCGAATCTGATTGGAGGGCATAGGAGGGTAGACAGAGAGTATTGGTTGGGCAGAAAAGATAAAATCTATATTTAGAAAAATCACTCCTAGAAGTTTAAAGTAGTGTTTTTCCTTTTTAAATTTTTGAAAATTGAAATGCTAGACCCTCGCTGTGATTGGGCAGGCCTAGGCATATTAGCAAAAAGCGTTTACAGCTCAGTGCCAGTTGATGAAGAAATAGTGGTTTAGTGCGTTTTGATCACGTTATCTTCAAGCAGATTTATTACAAGGCCATAATAAAGCAAAGCTACGATTTAGTTGTGTTTTTGCTCTAGTTGTGTAAATCTGTGTTTTCATGCATTCTGGAGCAATAATCGCGTGTGTTATCTGTGTGGCGCAGATTACTGCGCGTAAGCGCGCAGTACATTGAGTGGTTAGGCCAGGGCTTATAAAAAGGGGTAGCAAGCGGCGAAACCGGTCTATGTTTGAGAGAGCCGCCCAGTGAGAACAGACTAAGAAGACACACAAGAGCCAAGCTGTAAATGCCTTGAGCACGTGAGTTAATTTAAATTAGCATTAGTTTTCTAGGATTCTGAAATTATATCGATGTGGCTATTTTAATGTTTAATGGAATAGATAGATAGATAGATAGATAGATGTGAAAGTTTAAGAGCGATTATTTCATTCTTCAGAAAGGCAGACATAGTGTGAGGCTATTTCACTGCGAAATTTAGATAAGATTAACAATCGCAAGATAGCAACCTCGTGGTGATAAAAGGCGGTGATAGCGAGTCTGAGCAAACACGCTCCGCGTGTTAAACCTATAATATGTTATGCCGAGCGACACGCGGTGTATTTAGTTCCAGTTTTTGGTTAAAGCCAAGAATATTATTCTTTAATGTAAGAGTAATTTTATTTTATCCTTTAATGTAAAAGTAATTAAGTGTATTTCACGATTATTGATTATTCTACTGTTTATCTTTAGTGGTTACTTAGAAGGGAGAAAACTTAGTCACAATAGATTTCTAAAAAGCGTTAAGAGGGAGTTGATGACAGTAGTCATTTAGATTTCTGGTGCGTAAGGCAAGTTGAGACAGGTGTTTTCTCTGTTTGGCTCCTGGTGGAGCATGGAAACACCAATCGTCACTTACGACATGTTCAGAGTGCGGGAACGAGTATTGATGTGGGTCGGTTGAGAGGTAGTAGTTAATTCTCATTATTGAGATTATTTGTTGTACATGTATTGAAGAATATTATTTTATGTCCAGTTGATTATTATTGTTATGTGAACATGGTTTGTGAGAGCACGTGGGCGTACTTAGAGTTGTATATTTCTCTCCTCCGCTCCTGAGGGAGCATGGGGCCACCGGTGTGGTTTGTCTCAGCATGAAGCATTCAGATGCTCTTGCAGTAGTGGTTTCGGTAGCAACCTATGTTACCCGGTGCGATTGCCAGCCTCATGCACAACACCATACTAGTCGCATTGGACGACACGCATGAGTGTGTGAGATAGTTGATGATATCAGGTGGGCGCATGTTTTCTGTATGGTAAGTGTTATTATCCATGCTATTGATGTTCACTTAGACGTTGTTTTATTTATTATTTTTCAGACAGTCTATGAACACTGACTGGGTGTTTGTTGGATTGATTGTCTTTATTTGTTGGATTGTTTGTTTGGTGTTCGGTTCTGTTCGGTAGAATTAAATGTTGATCTGCATAAGGCTTTGGGTTGCTTGAATTGTTAAGTCTGCTGCTGAGAGGGTTGCAAGCAACCAATAATTGCAACCCCTGTCAAACGATCCTTTATAAATTTTTCTTGGTGCACGGGGTACCCCTAGCGCCCCTGTCACAAGTGGCGTCGTCGGCAGGATTGACAGACAGCACGCAGTGAAGCAACTCTTCAGCAATCAGAGCAGCAACAGCCGAAACAGTAGAACACCCAGTTCAGTGCAAGGCGAGGGACGGGATCATCCAGTTTGTCAAGATTTCTAGTCAACTCTACTAGCAACAAGATGGCGGCACGCAACACGCGCGCTGCTAGTAGAACTGATAACGAAGATGTGGCTGAGGTGGATGACCCTGTAGTAGGGCTGGATCGTCAACCAGAACGAGTGCAGTACATCGTGGTACCTACTCACAAGAGGGTGCGGTGCTTTGGGGAGCGCACGGGTCCTACGGCTGAGGAATATGTCAGAGAGGTGAGAGCTGCCTGGAGAGTAGGGATGATGAGTAAAGAGGACCAGGCAGATGTTATTCTTGACAGTGTGACCCCAAGTGTCCGTAGGGAGCTGAGGATTCAGGCTGATGACGGTGACCCAGAAGCAATGCTACATTCCATTCTTAGGGTGTATGGGGAGCGTCGGAGCATCCCAGAAGTAATGGCCGCGTTCTACTCTACCCGGCAAGGTGCAAGGGAGTCTCTTTGGGAATTCTCCCATCGCATTCACGAGGTGTTTGAAAGTGTTGTAAGGGCACAAAAGCAGAACAACGTCACTCCTTTGGCGCCATCCTTTCTTCGTGACCAGTTTGCTGCTTGTCTGAGAGATGACCTACTAAGAAAGCTTGCAAAGGAAATGATCATCAAGGAGCCAACAGCATCGTTCACGTCGGTGAGGGACTATGCCCTACGGTTTTTGGAGACTGAGCCCACTTCTGGGGCTGGTGTTGCCAGTGTCGAAGCAGCTTCGGGGGCTGGTGTTGCCAGTGTTGAAGTGGCAAGAACAGAGACTGTGTCAGATACGCATGCATTAAACGCAGAAGTAGAGCGGCTGAGAGCACAGGTGGCTCAATTAGAGGCTAAAATTGATGCGATGTCTCAGGAGCAGGGGAGACGTACCAGGACAGTTCGTTGTTTTAGATGCAGAGAACTAGGCCACGTACAGAATCGATGTCCACAAAGCGTTAAAACTAGACCCCTCTGCGGCTGGGAGTCAGGTTACAGAAGGGGAGCAGAATGGCTCAAAGATAAAGATGTTTGGTGGTGGACCGGAGTGTGAGGCGCTTATTGCAGGGAAGAAAGTCAAAGGCGGCCAGGGCTGTAAGGGTAGCAGGAGGCGACCCAGGGCACCAAGGAAGCCTAGGAAAATAAGATGCTTCAACTGTGGAGACCTTTCGAACCACATGGCAGCCAAGTGTCCCCAGGGCCCGCTTCCTAAGCGATGTTTCCATTGTAGGTCCCCGGACCATTTGATATCGGTTTGCCCATCAAAGAGCGCCCTCTCTAAGCGTACCAACACATCTACATTGCCGTCACAGTGCAAGCCAAGAGATGGCCGTGGCAACTGTCACCATAAGGGCGCCAGGAAAAGTGGTCGGCATTTAGAGGAGGAGACTCATCTAAAACTCGTTGAAGGACACGTTTCCAGGCTACGAGGGGCGCACGTAAGAGCAGAGCCACCGTTGCAGAGTTTTGCAGCAGTCCGGAAAGAGAGATGTGACAAGCTGTCGTGTTCTACTCCACTACAGGTCGGAGAATTGGTGAAGAAGAGAATGCACGACGCTGAGAGATCCGAGATTCGTGATATGTGGTCAGAAGACGAGTACGTTGTAGTTCGTGCTCCCACAATGACAGGGGGGTCCATATATCATCCAACGAATGGACAGAGCGAGTCCGAGCATTAGAGTAACCAGCAATGACCTGAGACGAAGTGAAGGAAAAGGTGATCCTCCAGATTTGGAGAATACGACTGAAGCGCCTGATTTAGTGCAGTTGTCGGGACGACAACAAAATCAGGCGGGGAATATGTGACAGCGCCATCTTGAGGTCTGTCGTTCTCGGCGCTGGCCCCATCTGGGCAGTCATGTTGTCTATGTGGTTTAGTGCCTTTTGATCACGTTATCTTCAAGCAGATTTATTACAAGGCCATAATAAGCCTACATATTAGTAGTGTTTTTGCTCTAGTTGTGTAAATCTGTGTTTTCATGCATTCTGGAGCAATAATCGCGTGTGTTATCTGTGTGGCGCAGATTAATGCGCGTAAGCGCGCAGTAAATTGAGTGGTTAGGCCAGGGCTTATAAAAAGGGGTAGCAAGCGGCGAAACCGGTCTATGTTTGAGAGAGCCGCCCAGTGAGAACAGACTAAGAAGACACACAAGAGCCAAGCTGTAAATGCCTTGAGCACGTGAGTTAATTTAAATTAGCATTAGTTTTCTAGGATTCTGAAGTTATATCGATGTGGCTATTTTAATGTTTAATGGGATAGATAGATAGATAGATGTGAAATAGTTTAAGAGCGATTATTTCATTCTTCAGAAAGGCAGACATAGTGTGAGGCTAGTTTCACTGCGAAATTTAGATATTAAGATTAACGATCGCAAGATAGTAGTAGCCTCGTGGTGATAAAAGGCGGCGATAGCGAGTCTGAGCAAACACGCTCCGCGTGTTAAACCTATAATATGTTATGCCGAGCGACACGCGGTGTATTTAGTTCCAGTTTTTGGTTAAAGCCAAGAATATTATTCTTTAATGTAAGAGTAATTTTATTTTATCCTTTAATGTAAAAGTAATTAAGTGTATTTCACGATTATTGATTATTCTACTGTTTATCTTTAGTGGTTACTTAGAAGGGAGAATAGTCATTTAGATTTCTGGTGCGTAAGGCAAGTTGAGACAGGTGTTTCTCTGTTGGCTCCTGGTGGAGCATGGAAACACCAATCGTCACTTACGACATGTTCAGAGTGCGGGAACGAGTATTGATGTGGGTCGGTTGAGAGGTAGTAGTTAATTCTCATTATTGAGATTATTTGTTGTACATGTATTGAAGAATATTATTTTATGTCCAGTTGGTTATTATTGTTAGTTGAACATGGTTTGTGAGAGCACGTGGGCGTACTTAGAGTTGTATATTTCTCTCCTCCGCTCCTGAGGGAGCATGGGGCCACCGGTGTGGTTTGCCTCAGCATGAAGCATTCAGATGCTCTTGCAGTAGTGGTTTCGGTAGCAACCTATGTTACCCGGTGCGATTGCCAGCCTCATGCACAACACCATACTAGTCGCATTGGACGACACGCATGAGTGTGTGAGATAGTTGATGATATCAGGTGGGCGCATGTTTTCTGTATGGTAAGTGTTATTATCCATGCTATTGATGTTCACTTAGACGTTGTTTTATTTATTATTTTTCAGACAGTCTATGAACACTGACTGGGTGTTCGTTTGATTGTTTGTTGGATTGTTCGTTTGATTGTTCGTTTGATTGTTTGTTGGATTGTTCGTTTGGTGTTCGGTTGTGTTCGGTAGAATTAAATGTTGATCTGCATAAGGCTTTGGGTTGCTTGAATTGTTAAGTCTGCTGCTGAGAGGGTTGCAAGCAACCAATTTGTAGCCCTTAAGGAACAGAATGGGGGCACTGGTACTGCATTGTCATCTCAGAGTGGTATGGGGTGGTCAGAAAGATCTGACCCTTTCTCTTTATGTCAATTATTACATGTGAAAGGGAATATAGATGTGTTTTTAAGAATCATAACATTGTTTCAGAGGTTTTGTTCTGATACAGTGTGGGTACCAGAACCCTGGTGGCGTTGTTGCAGTGTACTAAAGTAACCTATTTCTATCACGCCCTCCGGCCTTAATACCTCAGTATACTACAAGCCGACAGATGCCCACAGCTACCTCCTGTATACCTCTTTTCGTCCTCGGGCCTGTCGTGACTCCCTTCCTTTTTCACAACTTCTCCGCCTCCGCCGTTTATGCCAAGACGACGATGACTTCCACTTACGAGCAAATGAGATGTTGGATTTCTTCCGTAACAGACTTTATCCAGAACATGTTCTCACCTCTGCTCTCCAACGTGTGCTCCCCATCTCTCGTCAGGAGGCCCTCAAACCTCACCATAAATCCACTTCGGATAGAGTCAAATTAATCTTGACCCATCACCCTCACAGTACTACTGTCAAACAGATCCTTTTCCGCCACCTCCCTATCCTCCAAGCAGAGCCTGTGACCCAAGAAGTATTCAGTGAAGCACCTTTGGTGGCATATAGACGTGACAAGAACTTGAAGGATCTTTTTGTTCACAGCCGTCTCCCAAAGGAGAATGCCACTCACTTTGGCACACTACCCTGTGGTCGGACACGTGGAAGTATGTCATCTCAACCCAGAAGGTGTCCTTTCCTAAGGCTACGTACACCATCACTAGTATACGATCATATGTAAACGTTGCTGCAAAACCTATATTGGCCAAACAGGCAAACGACTTGGGGACAGATTCAGCCAGCACTTAAATGACATCGCTCAGCAAAAGTCCACACCAGTTGCCATACACTTCAATGGTCCTGACCACCATGTTCCCATCGACATCCAGGTCACAGCGATCCGATCCTGCTCCTCTGACACTGCCAGCCGAGAACAGCTTGAGAACCGTCTTATCCACCGCATGGGGTGTCTAAAACCAGCCGGTCTCAACACTTTTCACACCTTTGTCTGAGGTCACCCTCTCCTCTCTTGCTCTATTTTACTCTTTCCACTCTTATCCTATTCTTCTATTTGTATGCCATTTATTTATCTCAGCCAGACTGCAGTGATGCAGCCTGTTTCCAGGACCACCACTTGGAGGTGGAGTAGGGTCTTGGTCAGCTCTCGTTCGCTGACCCTGACGCAAGCAGTCTAGCTATGGGTCGCTAACTGCATTTCTCACTGTTGACGCGTCTTAGGTCCCTGTCCTCTTCTATTTCCAGTCCCCACTTTTATCACGTTGGGTAGTTTATTGTCCGGTTTCGTTTTTTAGTTTCTTAGTATGTATTGTGTACATCCGGCGGCGGAAGTCACTTTCTGTTCAGCCACGCGCTCATCAACAGACAGCGATTTTGATAGAATTTCGGTTCTTGCCTTCAGGGAAGTACCCAGTTTTTATTTTATTTAGTTTTTATGTGTCCTATCTAGCCTTCACTTTCTTTCCTTTCCTGACGAAGGCCTTGTGGCCGTAACGTAGACTATTTTCTTTGTCTTTTGTCCTCGTAAGACGAATCACCTTTTTTCGATTTTTTTTCAAACCCATCCAGAAACATTAAACACCATAACGACGAGAAAAGAAATGAAAAGAAAGAAAACAGAAGCGAAGTCCCCCAGGTTAAAGCAACTATATAGCGAACAGTACAGTCAGCTGGACAAGGAAGTTAAACGCCAAACCCAAGCCAACAAAAGGAATTTCCTAGATGATCTTGCAAGACAGGCAGAAGAGGCAGCACTGAGAAATGAACAAAGCACTGTATACAAAATAACTAAATTCATTAGCGGAAAACGAGGTGCAAACAATATTACATTAGTAAGAGATAAGCAAGGAAATCTCATCACGGCAGCAGGGGGACAGGAAACAAGATGGGCAGAGCATTTCAGAGAAACTCTGAACAAGGAACCACCAGAGACACAATTAAATGTTCCTGAGGCTGAAAACGATCTAGATGTTAATACAGACATTCCACGAAAAGAAAAAATCATCACAGCAATCAAAGGGTTAAATATGGAAAAGCACCTGGCCATGATAACTTAAATGCAGAGCTATTTAAGACATACCCTGAGCTAGCAGCAAAACTATTAGAACCACTATTTGCACAAGTCTGGAAAACAGGGACAACACCAACAGAGTGGAACAAAGGAATAATTGTCAAATTGCCCAAAAAGAGAGATCTTGCAGACTGCAATATTTGGAGAGGAATCACTCTTCTCTCAGTTCCCAGCAAAATACTAGGCAGGATAATTATACAGAGAATTTCAAAAGCAGTAGACCAAAAACTGAGGAAAGAACAAGCAGGATTTAGAAAGAACAGAAGATGTGTAGATCATATATTTACTCTCAGGAACATTATATAGCAGTGCTCAGAATGGCAAAGACAGCTGTACATTAATTTCGTTGATTTTGAAACGGCTTTTGACAGTAAACATAGGGACAGTTTATGGAAAATACTGAGGGCTTATGGAATTCCAAGCTACATAGTGTCAATCATAAAAAGCCTCTATGCCAACTTTACGTGTAGTGTTGGGCAGAGCAATATAACCTTTGAGGTGAAGATGGGAGCCGCGCTGGTGTAATGGCTTCGGCGTTGTACTGGCGACCAGGTGTTCATGGTTCAAACCCGGGCGTCGGCGTTTGAAGAAATGTTTACGGCCGGAAATTTGACTGAATAGCCTGAAAGGCTCCTGTGAAAAACCCTCTGTGGATGGGAAGGAGCGAAGCTCCTGACCGGGTTGGAAGGAAAGTCCTCAGGTTCCCCAGCCTCGCAATGATATGTCATTGGGCCGAAGGGCTGAAAGCCCAAGTGCCGCTGGTTAAGGAAAAAAAAAAAAAAAAAAAAAAAAAAAGGAGAAGACAGGAGTACGACAGGGATGCCCCTTATCAACCACTCTATTTTTAACAGCCGTAGAATGGGTGATGCGCCAGACAACAGAGGGCTGTCCAAGAGGAATAAGATGGACTACATTGTCTACATTGGAAGATCTGGAATATGCAGATGACATTGCACTACTAACACTATCACATCAACACATCCAGGAAAAACGGATAAACTTAATAAGTATAGCCAGCAAGTGGGCTTGAACATCACTTTAAAGAAGTCAGAGGTCATGACGCTCAATGTTAGCAACCCTGAGCCCGTATTAGAAAGGAATCAGCAACTGGTACAGACAGACACCTTCACATACCTAGCATGCATAGTAACACCAGCCGGCGTGGCAAGCAAAGACATCAACAACAGAATGAACAAAGCAAGAACAGCCTTTTTTAGCCTAAACAACACCTGGAAGTCCTCTCAATACAGCACAAGCACAAAATTAAGATTATATCAGAGCTGTCTGCTTTCTGTGCTTCTCTATGGTGCGGAAAGTTGGTGAGTTACAGAGAAGGAAATGTCGAAATTGTCCTCTTTTCACACAACATGCGTAAGAAAAATTCACCTAATCTTTTGGCCGAATACCATCAATAATCAAGATCTGCTTACTAGGAACAAGCAAGAGGACATGCACACCATCATAGCTGGCAGACGCTGCAGCTGGATTGGCCAGGTCCTCAGAAGAGATCCCGATGCCATCACAAGAACAGCTATGCTTTGGACCCCTGAAGGAAAACGAAAGAGAGGCCGACCAAAAAAAACTTGGCGGAGGACTGTGGAGGCTGAGATGCAAAGAATGAGCCAGAGTTGGGGCACTGTACGAAGGATGGCCACCGACCGAGCAAAGTGGAATAAATTTGTTGTTGCCCTACAAGACGCCACTAGGCGTGATGGCCACTGACTGCTTTGACGGATCAAAGAAGAAGAAGATGTCGGGACAAAAGGTAAAATAGAAAGAAAAAACAGATATGGGACAACAAAGACAGAAGATTCTGGAAAGTGTGAACCCATGACATGGAAAGAAATCAACACGAGATTTGATGAAAAGTACTGTAGATAGGACGTTCTGTTATATAAAGGCATGTCACACAGTTGAAATAAATACTGGATTAATATTTAAACAAGAATTTCAGCTTTGGTTGCGTTTTTCTTTTACATACTTTTATGTTTGAAAAATAAGAAGTTATTTACGGATTCCCCGTGCAACGCGCGTGTAAGGCCTCTAGTTTATATATATATATATATATATATATTACATATATATATATAATATTTAAATATATATACTATATATATATATATATTATATATAGAATAGTATATATATATATATATATTTTACTATATATATATAATATATATATATATATATATATATAATATATATATAATTTTTATAAAGAATTAAGTTCAAACTGTTAGAAAAGTCTTTCAATGCTGTTATCTTATTAATTAAAGTTATTTATGAAAACCTTTACGTACAAACTCTCGACAGGTAGCCCACAAATAAATTAAGTGACGATATCTGAATTAAGTTGCATTTATATGTTGTTCAGTGCATGTAATATTTATTATTATACTTAACAATACAACATCATTCACATGATCACCTGTTATTTCTTATAGATAATTCCTGGGTACAAAATATCACTAATGGAAGAAAGACGAGATATTATTATTAATGATTAAAAAGTGAGTATTGATACAATTTGTCTAATATTTCGCTTGCTTCAATTCCAGAACTTCAGTCTTGTGCAAGATTTCATGGAAGAACACGTGACCGTTATTAGTCGCTGCTTTCACAAAAACAAATTGTCAGTAATTTGTAATACATATTTGTGTGCCAAACGTGTTTCTCACAAGCCAGAGCCGTCAATTGTTATTACCGGTATGTACGTGACTAACATCAACGTTCTTCTTGTGCTTGGATTTATTTCTTCTATTGACACGTATGGATATTATTGTCGCCCTGGACGTTATTTGTTCTCGTATCCTCCTGACCCTGAAGTTTGTTTGCCATGCACAGACGGGGAAACCTTCATGCCTTATTTCAGACACAGAGAAACAAAATGTTTGGACTGTACCCAGATACGTGATCCAGGTCTGGAGATCATTGTCTCAAGATGTAACGTAACTCACGATACTGTTATCTTTTGTAAACCTGGCTACTATAGAAGGTTAGCCAGAAATGTCCGGGAGTTGGACAGGTGTGAGAAATGTTCTGAATGTGAACATCCTGCTCGTCCATGTCAAGACTACCACGACACACTGTGTTGTGTGACTTCAAACTATGAAGCTGTCATGAACAAAGATGGTGTGTATATTTGTCAAGGAAAAGCCACTTGTTTGTGGACCTTGTCAGTTTGTAGACACAATCACCGAGCAATGTTTACCATGTCCTCCAAGTACCTTCATGACAGACGACAGACATAACAACACGGCATGTCATAAATGTCAGACAACCGTTAACCTAGAATCTCACCAGGTCATCCTTCATTCTCGTAACAGTACACATCCGGCAGTCATTGGCTGTGAAGACGGCTACTTCACAGATTCTCCCCCAGATTTTTTGTTGAATAAAGTGACATGTTCTCCATGCAGTACATGCCAGCACGAGGGACGGAAATGTGACAAGTATCATGACACTGTCTGCTGTCTACAAGCTGACATGATAGTAGTGGACACTGATGCCGGCCCGGAATGTAGATCAAATAAGCAGACAAGTAAGTCAGTTCGTGAGAGTTTAGTTTTGTTGTTTTATTTGTTGTCTGAAGATAGAACGACATGGTGAGTATTGACAGGCTAGGGTTTAAGCCCACTTTATATTGTATTCTCAAACATGGCACTTTTTTTACCCGAGGAACTTCTGGTCAGGTCTACTTAAAATGAGATGGGTGTCGTGCCTCGGAACCATGTTGGCTGTAGTAAATAATAGTTTTCTCTTACTAATGATCCACTTAACATAATGCACGTTTATTGTCACTTATATACATAGGTACACAACGGGCTGATCACCCGTTTGCCAGTCACTTCGATTACGGAAACAACAGCAAATGGGTTGATTTGCCGTTGCCCTAAAGACGCCACTAGGCGTGATGGGAAACAATGGCAGGGAAAACCTATCTGCTGTTGCCCTAAGACGCCACTAGGCGTAATGGCCACTGACTGCTTTGACGGTCGGTGGCAAAGGACGGAAGAAGAAGAAGATATACATAGATGGATATCAGGAGTCATACTTATATGTCCACCAGCTAAGCACAATGCTATATTATACAGATGTGGAAGTGAACCTCTTTCTGTAAGGCTAATTTTACCCTCATTAAATGTTGAAACTATAAACACGCTTCCAGTGATTCTGTGGCAGTACAACTATTTGTGCGCAGGTCGCGGCATCAAATAGTATCGTGTTACCGGGCTGTGTTTACGGCAACAATGAAAGAATGTGTGTGTGTCCGTCAGCTGGCCGGGTCAGTTCAGTTAATGGTGTTGAGCGCAGGTAAATATTTTGAAATGCGCTTACTCTTGTACGTTTTTTTGTGTTTCAAGTCGTTACAGGTCTGTCCGCCTGAGATGGAAATTCTTGACCCTGTTTTATTCTTCCTTCCCAGAGTTCGTTCGTACCCTTTTTATGGTTAGTGAAAAGCAATGTCCTTTTATAGTGGTTTAGTCAAACAATCCAACTGTAATGTTTCAAGGAAAACGCAGCAATGTAGAAAAATAGAATATATTTTATTTACGTAATTTGAAACAGCAATGTTATTGACACAATGATGAAGCACTTATTTCTTCCTTACCCAAAGTAGTGAGTATCCAAAACAAATGAAAAATGGAAATCAACAGGAATAATCTATCTAATAGGGTGAAACACAAACTTGTCTACTTAAAATATACTATTCTAACTTGAAAAAAACTTGTCAAGTTAAAAACAACTTGTCTTAATAATCTCAAAGACGAAGTTCTGTAAAAATTCTCTCGCCTAACGACTCCTAAAATCTGTACAAGCCCTGGATCCTGTCAATCGCTCAAGTCTCCTCTTTATATACTGCCTACTTTTTTTTTCCCCGCCAATTTTCACACGATGCTTTATTTTTCATTCGGCACCAAACATCAACATGTGCACACGCTTTTCTCAGCTTTTCGACTTTTTTGCACACGACATTCTGTTATTTTGACTTTAGCAACGGAAAAAACCCAAGACTTGCAACTTCTCCCAAATTTTTCCATTCAATAAACATGCACTTACTATTTTGTTTTTCTGGGACAGCTTTTCTCGAAGCCGTGAACTTGTCATGACACTGTATTTTGTGCACAAATGTCTTAACTGCTTTTATCGTTGTTATTCTCTTTATATGTAGTTTTAACACGTATTAATTGTAGTGTATGCCAAGCGGTCACAATTCCTCCTGTTGGGAAACATATTGACAACCCAGTATTGCACACGAAGCTTATAACAGTCACTTGAGCCCCAAACATAACTCTGGCTTTTACCTGGTTGACTGCATGCAAGAGGATCTCACTTTGGACCCATGATAGGCAGGGGGAGCTGAGAAGTGGCTCTGTGTAGGACGGGACTATTCCTTGGGAGTATTTTAGCTCTGCATATTTAGAGAGCCTCTTTGCACATTAAGCCACACGTTTCTTCCTACTAGCTTGGGACCAGATGTGATGGTCTTTTAAATGCAAGCCAAGCTGGAAAAACTGGAGCTAATGACTTCAACTCAGCATGTTTAGGAATGTCAGAAAAGCCACTGGAAAAGCCTACATCTACAGTGTAGATAATACCAAGGAATCTCCAACTTGGTATTGGCTACAAAAGAGCGAGAACCTCAGTAGTGCTAGCTAAGCAACAACAGCAACAACAACAACAGCAACAACAATAACTGTCACGTTTACGTCTGTCATGTTTGTCTCGTGTGTCCCCTATTGCTGATGTCAGTAAAGTGACTTGTCTTGTTAAATACTTACTTGTTTTAACGAGTCTCATTTTAATTCCGTGTTACGTGTTTTCTTGTAACATCTTTTATTTTCCAGCGACGGAAAAACCTTAAAACAAACAGCATTGAACAGGATGACTACGAGTGTACTTATTGAAGCCCCGTGCTCCGCGGGGAACCGAAGCGTAAAAACACAGAACATCATTACGGGTTAAAACTCTTGTTAAGACATGTTGTTGCTTCTGTCTGAACATCTTGAGCTATGAGACTTAAGAGTCGGCTAACTATATTAAGAATATAGATTTTCTGGTTTTATACTACTAGTTAAATTACTCTCTACATGAATTTACAGTACAAACTGTCCGTATTCTATTATATCAATATACGTTACAAATTATCTTCTTAATGATAGTCTGTTTCAACGTTATGTTTGTTTAATTTTGTTTGTATGACATGAGTATCTTCCATATTCACTTTTCTATATTAATGTCAGAACCGCCATGCTGTGGATTTATCACAACAGCGTTACTACTAGTTATAGGCTCGCTCTCTAGGAGCATGACCACAACATAATGGCTGACATAATAAATCAACACCTGTAACAGGAAATCCCCTTTATTAAAGTAAGCACACAGAATAAAGCCTCACACGGCCAACAAAACATATGAAATATACATATCTATATGATAGAGAAACTTGCCTCAAATAATAGCGCTCAATCTATCAGCATCATACGCTACAGTATGTCTTAACTAAACGAACACTGAACTGATTATCGCTCATTCTAGCGATCAAAAATCTATGACAAAGTAATGATCTAAACATGAACAACTTGTCATATGCGGCCTGAAGATAATAACCACTGGACACTACAGTAATCCAGAATTACATACAATTATCCAATAGACTAAATATGGCAATCCCTGGCTAATAATTCATATGAAGAATCGCACAGCAACTTGCTGGCGAAGGGAACAATATGTCCGTCTACACGGGACGCTGACTAGAAAACGACTGTCTTTTTGCGCCTAAACTTGTTCCCGCTTCTCGTCCTGTCACATGACCACGACGGTAGAGTAATCTCAGCGTTCCCAAAACACAATGTAGCCAATCTGATATTTTGGCGAAATAGCACCGTGACATCCACCCCCCCCCCCCCCCCCCCCCCCCCCCCCCCCCCACCCCCCCCAGAAAGAAAACGTAGTTTTCTTCCATCGGAAGAGGCTTCGCCAAACCCCTTTTGGAGTTGGGACGACCATATGCCATAAACAGCATCTCCTCATCTGAACCGAGAGAAAACCATAGTTCTATCTTGCCATTGTCAATAACGCATTATTCAAGATAGCCCAAAACACAACATAAGTATGAAGTAAGCTATCCCAGGCTCTGGCAGTTGTGAAAAATGACAACGACTGTCCCCACCTGGTCTACCAAAAACATAGTGCATGGTACATTCATAGTAACTATTACATAGTTATACATACACAATAATTAATAATTGATACATCCCGTCCTTTTACAAATTTCAAACAAATAGTAAATTCAATTATATAGGTAATTGCGTTTATGGCCTCATAATACATCAATTACAAAGAACAACATAGTGTAGCATAAACATGATGTTTTAAAGTTTACAAAACATTTATACTCTTTTCATAACAGTACTGAAGGCATGTGTCAGACTCTAAGGTTCGCTTCACGTTAACCAAAACACCCTACTGAACGCGAACTCGATACCTATCCCTTGCTATTGCTGGACTATCAGCAGGTGGTTAAGGAGCAACGACATGCGGTTCAACCTGACTGCATCACGCGCACCCAACCTATTCGCGAAAGTCACTCGTGCAACTTTGGTATTGTCTCGCAATGACAATACCTCCACGAACTTGAGTGGCGCGACTTCGCTAAACACTCGTCTGAGTGTGCGCCAACTAGCACTTAGGGGAACATTACGAACCCAAACCGTGCGATCACCAGCTATCGGGCTGTTCTTATTCATGTGCCATGGCATTTGCCGCGACCCCCGTCTCACATGCACTTTCTTGTCAGGTGATAATATCTCCACCACGTGGTCATCCGCCTCGGAACTCTGGTGTTGCTGAGGCTTTGCTCCAGCCACACCCATGGCATTATGCACTCCCCGTACATTGCCGACGATTAAATAGGCAACTGGGTCCTCGAGGACGAACGCGTTCACTGTACCCGACAGGAACGGGGTGTCCACATTAATTCATGCCTGGGGTAAGACTCAACTTTGCCCCCAAATGTAGTACACTTTACAGTTTTGCCTGTAAGGCTGAACTCGTCGATACACGACCGACGCACCCCAATTGTGGTACATCAAGTGTCCCTCAACACGGAGACTGGTTTCTTCTCCGCCACACTTCTGTGGAGATCCACCTTGCCAGTCTCATGTACCACCGACAGACATGGTGCCGCATGCCCGCAGTGTAGCACTATGTTCTCGTTTGCATGGAACAGAGGACGACACCCCACACAGTCTTTGCTGTTGACTGTGTCCAACACAAACGCGGAATTCGCGTGCTCAATTGGGGTAGGACACCTGTCAGCATAATGGTTATTACCACAACAATTGGAACACATGCGCTCCTTTTTCGACTCGTCGCGTGGACTCTTGCTGGGTCTTTTAGCAGGTGAAGACCGCGCATCAGAGTCGGAAGATCGACTATCTGAGGAACCACTCCTTTGCTTGGACTGTTTGGTTTTATACCAAAACCGATCGTCGTCGCGAGACTCCTCAAAGCGTACCTGCTTTCGCGATTGGCGCTCTCCTCCGTCGCTATCACTTTTAAATTGTCGGTTATGCCAGTTCGACCAGCCGTTCCGATGAGATCGGAAGTTTCCATAATTTCCTCTGCGTGGCTGATAGGGACTGGAGGGCCTATCGTACTTCTGCCCATGGCCGCTGTCTGCATCACCTGACTGATTTTGCAGTGGTTGGCTTTGTGCCTGGCCGACACCAGTAATTAAAGCATCTGACAGACCCGACTTCTGGATGGGTTTGCCCGGATGGGCTAGGACATAATGGTGCCCCAGTTGGGCCATAGACTCAATGTCTTTTGGCTGGTGCTCTTGGAAAAAAGCCACCAACTCAGTTGAACATGAGGACAGCACTTTGTCCTGTAGTATCAAATCTAACAAGCCATTATAGTCCTTATTTATCCCCCCTTCTCGATCCATCTATTAAGCAGAAGTTTGATCTTCGAGATAAAGTTCTCGAAGTCTTGATCTGCACTTGGCATCGCGATTCTAAAACGCGTCCGGTATCCGCCAGCCGTCAACCGTTCCTTCAACCGTTCCTTCACTTTGTCGTAATCTGCCCGCTCTTCCAGCGGGAGGCTATAGAAGGTCTCCATTGCAGGCCTGTCGAGTTCTGACCACTCGCCCCCACATTCTAATCTCTTCAATTGTATTTCTATATCAATCTTTTTTCTCTTTCAGGGCTATTCTCATTCTCTCATTTTCTAACTCTAACTCTCTATCCTCTTTCATCTTCTTTTCTCGTAACTCTAATTCCCTCTGCTTCAAGTCGTTATCTTTTTCCATCTTCCTTTCTTGTAACTCTTTATCGTCTTTCATCTTCCTTTCTTGTAACTATTTATCTTCTTTCATCTTCCTTTTTTGTATTTCGAACTCACTTCTTTTGAGCTCTAACTCTTCTGCGCGAGCATCTCTCTATCGCTTCTGTTTCTCAATCTTTTCCTTCTCCAAGGCTTTTTGATTTTTCTCTGAGTAGTATTCTGCCTTGGCAAAATCCATCAGTGCTTTTTCAGTGTACCTGCATTCTTTGCCTATCCGAATGCAACCCTCTAGGTCCATGATGTACACTCTGAATACTCACTATTCAACTACTCAATACTGTCAACGAAAAACTGTTTGGAGATGTCGGGAACCTTGAGTTGACTACTGCCTTTATTAGAGTCATAAATGTGGAAGTCTGAAGGCGAACGAGGAAGAAGAAGAAGAACTACTCAATACCCTATACTGTAAATACCTCACTTATATCCACAGATACCTCTCTGCTTACAAAGTATGCAGTAATGATATATAAATAGCAATATTACTTCTTAACGTACAAACCTATGCATGTATATATGATCCACTTCACCAATTAATGTGTAAATATAATCTCCTTTACCTCTCAATGAATATTCATAATCCACTTCACCTCTTAATGTATAAATATCATCATCCACTTCACCTCTTAATGCATAAATATAATCCACTTCAGCTGTTATATACTGTCTCCTTACTCACTAGATTTTGGTCCTTCCGACTACTTAATCTCTGTGATACAACTAAAAGACCCTCACTTTAGTCGAAAGTTGTATTTTATCAGCTGATAATACCTCTTGGTGCTATGCCACCTCAAAACTGTAAGGTTGTGGCCCCGCCGCAAAATTAAAAAAAAAACACAGCTTCTTCACCCCAGTATCTTACTGACACCCACCTTGGTGTTGTACTATGACAATATTTGTAATCTCAATATTGTACCTAATACCAGAAAGTTTACAATTGGCAAAATGAACACGCAACATATGAAAAGACAAACACTAAACGGAACGACAACTACCAGTCACGGTGAATAAGATGACAGACCAGATAAGAGCAGAGGCAGACTGATATATACAAAGCGTGACTGACCACGAACGAAAACAAGGGATACATGTTAACGTATTTAAAAGATAGCAAGAAGGAACGAGAGATCGCACCACTTAAACACAACAGACGAATTACTGGTTGTACAGGACAATGTAAGTACAAACTCCACCAATACACCTAACAAAAACAGGACTTGGAATGTTAAGTAGGGCAGTCGCAGGAAACACCTATGCCTTACTCCACCACTAAACACACACAGCCACACCCTAGAAAGAAATCAGTCTAATCCAATCTTTTCGCACAAGTAAGAAAAGAAAGCATTTAACTGGCCACCCGTCCAATCTTGAACTCATAAACATAATATTAAACATAGTAGACTAAAAATTAACTACACTTAACAATGAAGTGTTGAGAGATATCTCCTTCTTTAGGCACTAACTTATACACACCCCTCAAAATAAACTAACTAACATCTATAACATATCAGAGATATAATATATAAATACACCAAATAATAGGAACTTATAATGAAAGATCCCACCTAACTAACTAATAACATATAAAGATACAGACCTAGTTTCTACAAAGAAAGCGAGAAAAACCAAAACAAAAGGAAAGAAAACAACAACAAACAAGGAACCAAACCTCAAGAAACCAACGTAGAACAGAACAAAGCTTATTGCTAACCTAACAATACCCCGACACAACTGCCCCACTACTCTAGAGAACAAGACTTAACGATAAGTAGTATCAGGTGGATAGACAGAAAAGAAAGTTTTAAAGGAAGAAAACATAATTTTAGAGGAAAAACAAGAGAAACATAAATATTACAAATCATACAACGATTTACAAACAAAAAAACTTAACTGATGGTCCAGCGATGCTCGTCCAAGTAGTTCCTCGGCACCGATGATGAAGATGAAGACAGAAACAACGAGTCACCACACTTTAAATATCCAAAACGTAAGTAATGTTCCACCCGGTGCTACCACACCACTGTCCACCATAAAATCAGGATCATAAGTGCAATAGTGTTCAGAAAACCAGACCACACCAGTCTATGTGCCAGCAAATAACGACCATAATAATAATGTTCTTTGGCACGGTGATGCGTATAATGTGTAAAGTTCAATACTCAGTCTCTTCAGAACGACATGAACTCAGCGGTCTTCCCACTTCAGCGCAGGACCCCTCAGATCAAAAGGTTTCAGTAACTGGAAACCCTTCAAGCGGTGCTAGGGTCACGACCGGAGTATGGATAGGCTCCCACTGGACAGTCACATCGAACTCGGCAGGTAGGTAGAACAGTATACCAGTGGCACTGGACACCACTGCGCAGGAGAATATTTCAATTGCTTCCCAACAAGCAAACATAGGACCGTTGACCAGAGCATGTAGAACATGGAAACAGTCTATTGCTGCTACAACACAGGAATACTGGCAGGTAGGCCGTGGCAGTACTGCTAGTTGGCTGACTGGCTCCCTCGTGTACAAACCCTTTGCCTACAACGCCCTAACACACTTGAAGTCCTAGGTAAAGTTAAAAGTTTACAAAGGCACTCCACAACAACTCCTAACGCCTCTAAGGTAACACTCAAAGTCACAATGTATCAACCAGGATAGCGCAACAACCGGAGTCGTCTCCCCGCTCTGTTGAACACGTAACTTTACTCCGCATGGAGCAACGAATGTTACTAAGACACCGTGAAGTATACCTTGTAATAACTCAAACTGTAATACAAGGCGCCCGCTGCAATTCTACTCTATCACTTTTGACACACTTCTAACAATAATTGCAAACTCTAGCACAACATTAACTTTCCAGAAACAGCGTCGAAAAACAACAAATGATAAATATTCTCTGTACTGCCAATACAAACTTCACCCTGTGCCCTATTTTCTATCTAGGTCACACCCCGCCAGCAAGGTCACACTTGACCGACCACCGTTCACAACTACTGACTGACAAACACACTGCCGTGAAACTGGAAAACCAAAATACCTCACTATCGTGACCGCTGTAAACCTGAAGGCGTTAACATAATGCTACTATAACCTTCTAACACTATGTATGCGTACTAAACTCTAGCCTTATAATGACAATCTAGGCTCTACAGCAATTAAAGAATGGGACAGAGCCACCCAGTTGTCAGAACCGCCGTATGCTGTGGATTTATCACAACAACGTTACTACTAGTTATAGGCTCGCTCCCTAGGAGCATGACCACAACATAATGGCTGACATAATAAATCAACACCTATAACCGGAAATCCCCTTTATTAATGTAAGCACACAGAATCAATCCTCACACGGCCAACAAAACATATGAAATATACATATCTATATGATAGAGAAACTTGCCTCAAATAATAGCTCAATCTATCAGCATCATACGCTACAGTATGTCTTAACTAAACGAACACTGTACTGACTATCGCTCATCCTAGCGATCCAAAAATCTATGACAAAGTAATGCTCTAAACCTGAACAACTTGTCATATGCGGCCTGAAGATAATAACCACTGGACACTACACTAATCCAGAATCACATACAATTATCCAACAGACTAATTATGGCAATACCTGGCTAATAATCCATATGAAGAATCGCACAGCAACTTGCTGGCGAAGGGAACAAGATGTCCGCTTTCACGGGACGCTGGCTAGAAAAGGACTGTCTTTTTGCGCCTAAACTTGTTCCCGCTTCCCTTCCTGTCACATAACCACGACGGTAGAGTAATCTCAGGGTTCCCAAAACACAATGTAGCCAATCTGATATTTCGGCGAAATAGCGCCGTGACAATTCACAACCAGTCACTCCTTAATAGTGAACATTATTTATATTCCCCACAGTATGACTCACATAATTAATTTGTTTGTTAATATATTTGTGGAAACAATGCACTTTCTTTGTGCATGTTAGAGGGGGAAAGCTGGAATATATTGTGACAACAGCAAAATTGAAAGAACAAGAAAAAGAGGATGACAAAGTGAGTAGATACTGCAAATTGTGACATTATCACATGGAAATTTTGACAATGTCAAATGGAAATTAGTCAAAACCCGAAGTTATTAACAGAATAAACTGATGACACCTTATGACATAATCACCAGTGCGAGACGGGTCTAAAGAACACAATGAACACAATCGGACACAATACGTGAGGAAAAAACGCCGGGGTATGATAGTGGAAACAACATTATGATCAGTTTCTTCTGCGTTCCTCACAGAGCATGGAGCCACACCTACGGCTGATCCACTTGTAGAAAGTCTGCACCAAACAGTCACGTGCTAAAACTTGGATGATTTATGTGTCAATGTGTTTAGCATGTTGATGTTGCTAGCCCTATGACCAACCTCATATTAGTCGACTTGTACGACATGCCTCAGGGTGGAGTGTTCCTAATCTTTCATTGTCTGTTAAGAGATATCAGGGAACCATATGGGTACAGGAGAAACAAGGTTTAACAATAATATTTATAGCAGTACAAGGCAGTCAGTTGTCTGGAATTCACAATGTTAGAAAAGTAGAAAAAAGGCCAAAATGCATATGTCACCGCTGAATTAACACACCATTGTAAAATAATAACGAGAATGTACTACGTCTAAAAACAGTCTACGGCAAGCAACGTGGAATAAAGAGATAACATAGCGAATAGAGTTATAGATATCACGTGGGATAGTGACGTAGGGTCTCTTATACAAGGACGTGACCGAGCGACAATTGGAGGCTCTCTAGTTGCAACTGTGCTTGCAGTAAGTGACCAGACAGGTAGTGGTACTCAGGTAGTCGAAACACGTTGCTGTGAAACTACGCCATTATATGTGGTTTTCAGATGCGACACAGAGACGTCATTAACGACATTTTCCAGATTATATCAAGAGTCTCATCGGCGATCCATCGGTATGCCATAAAGAATTTAACTGTCTAGAATCGACCTCTTTAGATGACAAGAATTTTGTGCCGAAAAAGACAATAGAGGATACTGTTTTTATTTTTTTTTTATTTTTTTTATTTTGTGAAACTTAGAGAACGTGTAGCAGATAAACGAAAGTGTAAAGAATGATATTTTAATAGAACATGACCTTATCGACTGATAAAAGTACAGGGTGTTTATAAAGTCGCTGTGCAGTGAATATGAAAAATATTTTAGAAATTAAGTCACGAATGATGCAAATTTACGTCATGACATTCTGTGTTCCACAACCCCGTGTGCAGCATTACACAACAAGCCGTTGTTATATTCACGGTTTCAGTGCTGAAAGAAAATGGTGTTAGCCATTGAAAACAGGGTATTTTTGGTGAAACATGTCTTTCGTAATGGTGGCAAATATACTGAAGAAGTAATTCGACAATTTGTGCTGAAATTTCCAGACTCACAAGTCCCGCACCGCAATGTGGTTAGGAATTTGATCGACAAGTTTCGTGCAACGGGTAGTGTGGTAGATGCAATCCGATCTGGAAGGCCTTCAACTTCAGAAGACACAATGCTTGATATCCAGGCCAGAATTACAATGAGCCCAAATAAATCTTTAAGGCAGTTGTCTCAACAGGTACACTTACCAATGAATACCGTTCACAAGATTCTGAAGAGTAAGCTGCACTTTCGTCCATACAGATTAACGTATGTGTCTCAACTCTATGAAAGAGATTACCAATTCCGATTGAACTACTGCATGTGGTTTCATAAATTTATTTCTGTACAAGGTGATGAAATCCTTGACTTGACTTTCTTCACTGATGAGGCATGGTTTCATCTCTCCGGTTACGTGAACAGCCAGAACAATCGTCTGTGGAACAGTGAAAACCCCCATGAATTATATTAAGTGCCGCTTTCCGATCAGAAAGTCGGAATGTGGTGCGCCATAAGTCGTATGCGGATAATTGGGCCAATATTTTTCAATGCAACAATCAATGCAGAACGGTACCGTACTTTAATCCTGGAACCATTCATAGCCCACCTTACAGAGCGGGAAATTAGAGAAGCCTGGTTTCAGCAGGATGGGGCAACAGCACACACAGCCGCAACATCACTTAATTATTTAGAAGGCATATTTGCAAATCGCATTATTTCACGTGGAATCTGGCCTGCTCGTTCACCAGACCTAACTCCGCCTGACTATTATCTGTGGGTTGCACTGAAAGGAAAAGTTTATGAAAATAATCCGCAAACAGTTAATGACCTAAATGCAGAAATCGTCACCCAGATCCAGCAAATAACCCCCACCATTATCCGGAAGGTTTTCGAAAATATGAAAAGGCGACTCAACACATGTCTTGAGGCCCGTGGTGGACATTTTCAACACATGCTGTAGACACAACTTCATCGTGTTAACAGCCACTTTACCGAATACAAGCCAGCCAAGAGCAGTAGTGTCTAGATAAATAATAAAATCTATGTTACAATTTTTTAGGGGGTTTTTAAAGCCCCAATTGAAAACCACATTTCTGGTGACGTAGTCTCGCCCGAGCGTAAATTTCACTGCACAGCGACTTTATAAACACCCTGTATATTCCCCAGTGGTAGCACGCCTCTACAGAAATGAATAGTCAGCCAAGTAGCTACGATTTTTTATGCAAATTGATGAGGACAAGACGTCAAAGAATAAAATCATGATCCGTAAGGATGGACGAAGAATAAAAGGCATGTTCTATTTATATTGTTTCCAGATCTTTGTAAATATGCTCATTCGAAACGACTGAGAATAAAGTCTTGAAAACGCATCAGGCTTACATTCAGTAATCTACATGAAGTTCGTCTAAACTAAGACAAAGTATCAAGTTGAAATTGAACATCAGTAAAATAGAAAAAGAGCTCAGGGCACTATGCGATTTACGAGACGGCTAGAACGTCTATGTTGACCACCCAGTCACACATATGGAGAAGTTAATTGGAGACAGACTTACGAAAAATAAAATAAAATAAACAGTAGAAAGATCGTGTAAGGATGACACATGCTAGAAAATCTTGATCAAGGCCTATGCCCAGACATAGTTAAAGGATAATGAATGAATCATGGATCTATATTATTTATTGCCTGAACTGGAATTATATGGCCGCGTGGCCACATAAGGCAGTCATGCTACCTCCTGATATATAGTTAACCTGGGATTTCTTGATCTTCAACTTTAAACCCTTGTGTCTTAAAATAGTTGTATCTCTTGAATTAGGGCATTCACACTCTCATTTCTCTGACCAGTGATGTTGCATGATTAGTTTTTCTATGATTTATTCTTGAAAACGTAGTTACACCGTTCTTGTAGGAAAAGTATAACAGGTAACAACTTCCTGTTTCTCACAACACTTGTTGAACATCTCGACAGGTCACTACTTCTTTAATATTGCTCAGAACTACGATAAACAAAAATTGGAACAGAAGACCGCTTGGGTATTCTTGCTGATGACTTTCAAAGCTGGAAATTGTACCAATACAAAAGGGCTACGTTATTGTGATCACAAACAACAAGTTCTTCTAGTTATCAAGTCTACGCACATGAAAGTTATAATATGGCGTCTACCACCTCGAGACGTTATTCTTATTCTGAACTGCTCTTTTGGGCTTAATTATCACGCATTGTAATTCACTTTACTTTTAATGCTCACTAGAAACACTGATGTCCGACGGATTGTGATCTTTGAATATTCATGCTCTTTCCTTGATACTTCATGGTGCTCGTATCTCTTCTATAATTTCAAGACATTGGCCTCGTTGTTAAACCCATGTTGACACAGCTAGAACACGTGTTACAACCTAAATACGAACGGTAGGGTAGAGAAAAAGTGAGTTCGCTCACCCGCATTTATAGGTCTTGCGTGACCTTTACTCTCAAGTCATATCTGCTTTCTATACTGCTCTTTATACTATGACCTAACTAACCACCAAGATTCAGTTTTCCTACTACTCATACTTATGTCCCTTGTGCTATAAAATGCAGTTACGTCTGCTGCACCGTATGCGGTGAAAATTACGGCACCTGTCATTTGTGGTAGAACTTCAAATGTGTTCGTTCAGTGAACATTATAATACTTTGTTCATGACTTTAGTATCACAGAACTACGGCACGTTTGTAGGATTTACTTTTAATATTAAATCTAGTTATTTCATGTTTGATGAAAAAGAAAAATTGCTTTCTTGTGGTGGATGTCAGGATTTAATACTAATGATGAAATACCAGTGTCGTAGATTTTTCGATAGGAGTATTAAGACTTAGGTTGGTCCCTTCTGAATAGCTTGGAATGAGTGAGAGTCCCAGGGTGAGTTAGTAAAGGAAATAGATTCCACGACTGAGATGATAGAATAGTGATAGAGCCTGTCTCTGAGATGCGAGAAAATCTTCTCTCTCTCTCTCACCTATCTTCTACGACAGATTTTAAGCAGTCAGACAGTCTATACCACATATACATGTTACATATATTTCTATCTACTCACGGGCACGCACATACACGTGACGACAGTTGCACACACAGACGTGGGAAATCTATAACAATGAATATGTATATATTGGAACGAGCTGACCAACGCACTGATTTAGTTCAAGAGAGATTTTTATTATCAGTTAAAAAAATCTTCTCACAACACTTTAAAAAAATGCATCAAGGAAAACATATACAAATAGTCATCAAATTCAAGAAAAATACTACAAGGATGATAGACCCGTTATGATATTAACTCTAGGTTTAGCCCACAGCCCCGTTATGAGACAGATGATGGCCCAAAGAGTCATAAATGCATATGATTAGGGTCTAATATTGTCCTTCAAAAAGGAACAATTTACTCAAGCAGCCACTCTTCCGTAAGGAGATTGTGACGTGGGGGTGAATCAATAGTTATCAAAAAAAACTCACTCAGTCCACTTTCACTCGGTTCTTTCATCAGGGATCCCTGGCACACGTTCTTACCTATCAAAACTTGATGTTGTTCACCGTCTGGCGCAACCTTATGACACTTCTTTACAGTGAATCTGTATTCTTTGGATAAAGCGAATCCCAGCTCTACAATTACAGGTTTATTCCACTGTTTTCGGGGAGCATTCACTTCACCAGTTAAATTTTGATTACTGTTAATGTCACTTGAATCAGGTTAGATAAGCAAGTTTAAACGGGCACACAGAGTCATAAAAAAACACGAGGATTTCCTTAATTTGGAAAGATGACCAGTGGACAACTTCTTTCAACAGATAGCCTTGTTTCACTATTCACTCTTTCGCCAAAAATTATGTCGGGAAAATGTTAATGTTATTGATTGTAATAATTCTCGCCGCCAGGCAGAAAATTTACGTAGAGTTTATGGAAGAAATTATAATCTGGTTCACAGGCCCAGTATTTATCATTACAGTCTTTGAAAACCCGTTAGTGGGATATAGTATTTCTGTCTAACTCTGTTTGCATCTGCACGGTCAGATCAGTGTTACTTGAGAAAACCCACGTGGTTCAAAATAAGGACTGTCTATTTCTTCACAAGTATGAACTCTTATTAAATGCTGGTAAAGTTCGGGTCACCCCAGTATTTCACTGTATAAAAGGAAAAGCACATATAAATCATTTACCTATTATGTACTCAATATAACTTACATTTTAAATAGCAAGCCTACAGCTTGACTTATTATTTAAACTTCCGGTGAAATAAGTTATATAAAATCGATCATCAAGAATTAGATATATGGTGCGTATTCCGTCACTACTCACTGATGTCGCGTCTAGCATTTATAAGTTTGTTATTAAAACAGTTTCGACTGAGTATTTGCCGTTAAATTAAATTCCTTATAGCTACTAGTTTAGTAAGCTAAAGATATAATTTATTATGTATTTCCACTGTAACTCGTCGACTTAGAGAATATAACAAACTATAAATTAAGCACTCTGTTCAAAAGAAACTAGTTAAAATGAAATGAGCGATTTAACGCTTTAACCACTTTCCAAAATACTAGATATCTATTTTATTAATCTCACCACAGCACTACGGTAACACCACGACTAGGATAATTCACTAGATAGGTATTTAGAAGCTCGTCACAAATCTGACGAGAACTATGAAATTCTCTATACAAGCTTCATTCGCTAGCACGCGTGTTTCCGTCTACTGAAGATGTTGAGGACTGAAATGAAATCAAATTTCAGCTCCTCGGTGGATATTTGAAAACAGGGGCAAACAATCCCACATTTTCTCAAACTCCGAAATCATCTCCCCTTTTCCCGTGTAAAAACACCTTACGTTAACATTACCATTACTAGACGTCTTACATAACTGACACTTATACTACTTCGCACCTCACGCTGACCGGGCCAACAGTGAGCCGTGTCAGCTGGGATTTCCAGACGACAGATGTCTGAAACTGCGACTATAAGGTGTAAATATTCGCTCCTGCTTAAGCGTTCGGCCGATGCAACTACTTGTTGACCGGTGAAAATGCAGACGGATGTCGGCTCTCTCCTAGCATTCTCACGCGTTTACGTCGAGAATCTAACTCAGGAGTGTCGTGTCATCTGAAGGTGCAGACCCAAGTCGGCTCGATGTCTGAGATGGACTGCAACTAAATCGCACTTCACGTCTGACTGACATCTATGTAATAAAATTTCGTATCCCAGTATGAGAAAAACACAAGGTAAAATTTGAGAATACTGAAGAAAATATTTTTCGCAACCGAGTGATGCGAAAAATACAGGAAAAACAAGTACGGAAAGATAATAAAATAAAAGGATTCGGGTGAGAGAATAGGAAGAAGATGTAGGCAATTTAATGATATAAAAGACCTACGTGACAACCAGGTTTCCGAGCCATAGAGGCAAGAGGTATTAGATTTGTTTCTTGAAACGTCTGATTTGTTCTCGTGACATTCATAAGAGATGTAAAGTTGTTGACTGATCAGGAAACGCTGATGGCAAATCTGACTTTATTTATATCTCATTACATCCTGGTCTGTTGGTTCGACTTTGTCGACGGTACTTCCAAAGTTAACAAAAGACAAGAAAAAAAAGGCTGAGCACGTATTGAATCATCTCACCTCTGTTCGTTATACAGTTTGTCTGTTTGTAATTCATACTCATTACTTTCGTTTTAAGTGCAGGACACAGTGCACAAGACCAGCTGAGAACTCCAAGAAAAGTGACTCATTTGATATAGTCGCTCTCACGACACAACATGCAACTCTTAAATGAAGGCTACAAAACGACACATAATTTTATAGACTCAGTTACCTCTATAACTTTAACGGGTCACTTTCACAGTGACGCAGTGTCTATCACGTCTGTTACTTTCCTGTTGTTGAATGTTCTGGACAGTACAA
Source organism: Oreohelix idahoensis (assembly GCA_024509875.1). NCBI lineage: Eukaryota > Metazoa > Mollusca > Gastropoda > Stylommatophora > Oreohelicidae > Oreohelix > Oreohelix idahoensis. The sequence continues at coordinate 103,066 of JAMPIV010003222.1, read as the reverse complement.
CATCATGATATGGAAAGAAGTCAACAACAGAATTGATAAATCGTACTGTAGACAGGAAGTTGAGGAGAGACATGATCGCCTACACCTCCAGCCATGGTACTAGAAGAAGAAGAATGGCAGGCTTCTTTCTTTCATGCCCCTAGAGTTTATATTGGTTTCGTTTAGTAATTATTAGTGAGAGGCCTCGAGCTTCAATCTGTGTTACTTCTGTGTTCACTCAAACGTTACTTAAACCAACCAATGCTTTTCTTTATTATTTATATCCTTCAGCCATCGACCAAACCCGGTATTACAGCCGTTGTGTTTTGTGTGGCCTATACCAGTGGAAAGTTAGGGATGTAATTGAGTTTGTAATATTCTTGCTCGTTCCTGGTCCTCTATTCCGTAGTTGCGTGAAGTATCACCGGGATGGCTTCACCTTACCGTGTACTTTTATTGTGAATGTTAGCTGGTCGTGTGTTCAGTCACGATTAGTTCTCGCTGCGAGGCGTTGGCTCCGTTCGGAACGTTCCTGGTTCGAAACCAATATGTGCCTATCACTGATGTTACTTTTTGGTTGGCTGGTGTCTTCAGTTCTTATGAGGGCCTTCCATTTACCTTATTTTGTTTATTATTTATACGCTTCATCTTTCCATCTTTGCCAATTTTATATATTCACACAATACTTTGTCTACAGTTTGAGACATGTAACTGTAGCCCATCAGGGTTTGAATGCAATATGTTTCCCATATATTAAACAAAACGTTTTGATGACAGTATTATCTAGCAGATTTCAAGCTACATGGGCAAAGGGCGCCTCTGACTCGTTCTACATTATTGCCAACGAATCTTCATTTCTCTTTGTTGTTCCAAATTGACTTTACGTCTATGACGTCAGCTATCCCCAATCTCAGCTAACGAATGAGAAGTTACTCCGCCATTCATTTGCCAGACTATATTGTTTTGTCTGTTCCTAAAGTAGACATTTCTCAACTGATGTTTAAGTTGTGTACATTCATTTCTTGGCAGTGTTTTGTATATCTAATGTATGTCGAATTCACAACGGTAATGTGGTTTATCCTACTCCAAGTTATTTGTCTGGAAAGCGAGATATGCTGAGTTCAGCTCTTGTCTAATCTGGCCTCTATAAATACATCAACTGTGTGAGGCATCTGTGATCAGACGGGTTTAGCTCCACTCTGGGCAGTGATACAAAACGTACAACAACGGATTTCCTAACTAGGACGTTAATAATCAAGTAAGCTTGCATGTATTCTAGGAATATGACATCAAAACTATGTTGTTGGTCCTTGTGTGTCCGATTGAAATATGATCATGACCAATATGTAAACGTTTAATAACAGCTATTTTCACTATCTTGGTTACAGGTTTGACTTGTAACAACAGAATCTTAAATGTAATGACATACTACTCATTTAATTCTTTAAGTATTACACACTGACACAATTTCCTATAATTCTTGTGTACAATCACGTGATAATATAACTTTGTAAAATTGTATACTACGTACAAACATTGCCGTTTTTGCAGCAGCCAGAAAATGACATTTTCAAATCTTAATTTCCTGGCAGGTGAGGGTAGATCCACCGAAGATGTGACAGTCTGTGGAGTTGACCACTTTCTATACACTAACACAAGCAACGACTTGGTCACGTGCCAGCCTTGTGTAGAAGGGACATACATGGATGGGATCAACCACACAAGCAGCTCTTGTAAAAACTGCACAGAAATCATAGGCCAGTATTACGTACCTTTAATATGCATGTCTGTAACACACATTCGTAATAAGACTGAATCTGATGAAGTGTCTAATGCTTGTGATCAAGAACATGGTTTACTGATCTGGATAATACCGGTGATAATCGTAACGGTGTTATTGATATTATTAATAATGATCTCAATATTTCTCTGGAGAAAGAAAGTATCTCAGATAATATGGAAATATACAAACGAAACAGACAGCGTGATGGGCAGGCGTGCACTAGGGACAAAAAGACAAAATTCTGCCCATTCATTAACCGATATTGATCAACAAAGTGAAATAATAGAGTTGCAAAATATAGAAAGAGATAAAGCAGATCGAGATCTATGTTATGATTAAAATTCATAACAAGTGTGAATTATATAGCTTTAGCTCAGCGGGGCTCTGTGTTTGTTTATTTTATACGGGTCACTGGAAAAGATGGATGAGCTACTTAAGCCGATGTGCTTGGCTGGCACTCGTGAGACAGGTGAGACTGGTGGGACAGAAATGCGGGGGCAGAGAGGATTGTGTATAATGGCGAGTGGACGTACGTTTTTGAGCTCCGGGTGTTGAAGTGTTTAAAATTGAGTTCTGTGATTATTAATAAAATATAAAAGTATATTGAGAGCAAATATGACAGCCTTTTGACATGGACTTACTGTCGATTATATGCCATTATATTGTTGACAAAAGATGTATTACCTGTGGAGCTGCGTGCATTTAAATAAATTATATTGTCCACGTCGCCAGTTTTATATTCAAATAATTCTGAGTGGTGTTGGCTGGTTGGCGGTGTTCTAAAGATTTACTACCCTAGCTGGTATCTTGGCCATCAGGAACCATCCTGATAATAATAATAATAGCCCCTTCAGTCATAACTGACTATGGGAATGCGCCCCTGAGGTGACAGCCCTCAGCTGCTTATTTTCCTGGTGCTCCTTTCGACGTTTTCTCCTCACCTCTGCTTCTTGTGTGAGCCTCTCTTCGCCCAATCTGAGGTGGCGCCGTAAATAGCATCGCCACTTAGTGCGATCGGCAGCTTCATCCTCCCATGTTGCTGGATCCATGTCCAGTGCCCTCATATCTCTCTTGCACACATCTTTGAACCTCAGCTGTGGTCGCCCAACTGTTCTCTTGCCATCTGCTAATTGTCCGTAGAAGATATCTTTTGGGATGCGACCATCATCCATGCGGCGAACATGGCCAAGCCAGCGAAGTCTGCGCTGTCTAAGAAGCGTATACATACTTTGAAGGCCAGCACGTGACAACACCTCGACATTTGTCACTTTATCTTTCCACGAGATGCCGAGGATGCGGCGTAGACACCGCAAATGGAAGGTATTGAGCCTTCTTTCTTGCTTAGCATAGGTCGTCCAGGTCTCGCTGCCATATAGGAGTGTGCTGGTGACGCAGGCATTATATACCGCAGCTTTGGTCTTCATTGTGAGTGTCGAGTTTCCCCAAACACGCGATGTGAGGCGGGCAAAGGTAGCTGCAGCTTTGCCAATGCGGCTGTCGATTTCTGTATCCAGTGAGAGTTTGTCATTGATGGTAGACCCTAGGTATGTGAAGTGGTGCACCACTGCCAATTCATAGTTATCGATAGTGATAACTGGTGCAGCACCCACATCCTGACTCAGCACATTCGTTTTCTTTAGACTTATTGTGAGGCCAAAGTCCTTGCATGCTTTAGTGAAGCGATTCATCAAGCTCTGAAGCTCCTGTTGGCTTTGAGTGACGACTGCAGCATCGTCAGCGAACAACAAGTCTCTTATAGTGACCCTTCTGATTTTTGTTTTTGCCTTCAGCCTTGAAAGATTAAACAGACGGCCATCTGACCTAGTGTGAAGGCATATTCCTTCAGTTGCATCTCTGAATGCATGTTTCAAGAGTAAGGCAAAGAAGATTCCGAAGAGGGTCGGAGCCAGAACACAGCCTTGTTTAACGCCACTTCGTATATTAAAGGGCTGTGACGTGCTTCCAGCATATTGGACTGTTCCCTTCATGCCGTCATGGAATGACTTTATCATTTCCAGCATTTTAGAAGGGCAGCCTATTTTCAGGAGGATTTTAAAGAGTCCATCCCTACTAACCAGGTCGAATGCTTTTGTGAGGTCTATAAAGGCGATATATAATGGTCTTTTCTGCTCTCTTGATTTTCCCTGAAGCTGGCGGAGAGAGAAGATCATGTCTGTTGTTGATCTGCCAGCTCGGAATCCACACTGTGACTCTGGATATATGCGCTCAGCTAACTTGTGTAGTCGCATTAAGATGACTTTGGCAAAAACCTTACCAACAATACTAAGAAGAGAGATGCCTCTGTAGTTATTGCAATCACTTCTGTCTCCTTTATTTTTATACAGTGTTACAATCTTGGCATCTCGCATGTCTTGAGGAATAGTTGTCTCTTCCCAGCACTGGCACAGCATCCTATGCAGGGGATGTAATAGCGTGCTCTTACAGCATTTGATTAAATCAGGAGGAATCCCATCACTGCCTGGTGCTTTGCCAGAGGCCAAGCTATCAATGGCCTTGCTGAGTTCCTCTAATGTTGGTTCGGCATCCAGCTCCTCCATAGTTGGCAGACTGTTGACACCATCAAGGGCTGCAGGCGTAACGGTATTGTCTCTAGCGTAAAGCTCAGAGTAGTGCTCGACCCACCTCTCCATCTGCTTACCCTTATCGGTTAGCTTCTCTCCGCTGATGGTTTTTAGCGGTGCCGTCTTACTTTTATGGGGGCCAAGTGCTTTCTTTATACGGTCATACATTTGTCTAATGCTGCCTGTTTGCGCTGCGATCTGGATGCTCTCACTGAGCTGGAGCCAGTAGTCATTTGCACAGCGTCGAGCAGTTTGTTGAACTTTGCTTCTCGTAGCCCTCAGGATCTGTAGGGTTCTGGCACTCGGTGAACGTTTGTATTCATTCATAGCACTGCGCTTAGCTTCAATGACAGGTGCCATCACATCTGATGAAGCATCAAACCAGTCATTTGACTTTGCTGTTTTCTTACCAAAGGTGGCAAGTGCAGTACTTTGAATGGTGTTCCGTAGATGCTCCCAGTTCTCTGTAATAGTATCACCATGCTGAGGGCTACTGAGCACTTTCTCGAAGGTCGCAGTGAATTGAGCGATCATGAAAGGGTCTGACATCTTGCTGGTATCAATGCGTGGTTTCCCTTCATGTCTGACACGATAGTTTTTTCTTGGTTGTGCTCTGATTTTGCAGCAAACCAAGGAGTGATCTGTATCACAGTCTGCACTATGGTACGAGCGCGTGGAGAGCACAGACCTGAGGAGTGGCCTTCTGACGAGAATCAGGTCAAGTTGGTGCCAGTGCTTGGATCGTGGGTGTCTCCATGACACCTTATGCTGGGGTTTTGTCTGAAAGTAGGTGTTGGTCACGCAGAGGTCATGGTGGACGCACATCTCTAAGAGCCGTTGTCCATTTTCATTCATCTTGCCAATACCAAACCTGCCCAGACACGAAGGCCATGAAACATTATCGGCACCCACTCTAGCGTTAAAGTCACCAAGGAGAACAAGCTGTTCTTGCCTAGGTATGCTTTTGATAATTGCTGTTAGATTCTCGTAGAACTCATCTTTAGCTTCTGAGGCAGAGTACAGAGTAGGAGCATACACACTGACAAGGGTGATGGGACCTGTGCTAGTTTGCAGGCGGAGCGTTAACAGGCGTTCTGATCCATTCTCGCCTGGTTCAACCATTTTAGTTAGCGATTTTTTGACCGCAAAACCTACTCCGTGTTCTCTAGCTTTATTAAGATCTTTCCCTTGCCAATAAAATGTGTAGTCCTTCTCGCTCACCGTTCCAGAGCCCGCCAGGCGCGTTTCCTGAAGTGCAGCTATATCCACCTGAAGTCGTTTAAGCTCATCATTAATTATGGCTGTCTTCCTTACATCGTTTACATCCTGTAGGTTTTCGGATAGTCCAGTCAACATAGTCCGGACGTTCCAGCATCCCAATCTGAGAGTTTGCTTATTTCTATTTTTTCGATAATTGCTTGGTGCAAAATTTTTCTGTCCACAGTTCGGGTTTGACCCTAATCCCCATGCACCCAATGGGGAAAGCAGACAGTGGCGGGACAACACCTTATTGACTGGGGGCTGCACAGCTTGAAGCGGGCGGTAGCTGTCCAGTTAGATCCTAGAACCTCTCCCACTGTCGGAAGTAGCCCCTGGCGCCATTCCCTACGCCAATTGGGCAAAATGCTTATAACCGGTAACTGCTACTTCCCGTGTTTTGCCGACACCTATAGGGTGAAGCTGGAGTGTCCTCTCCAGGGCGCGAGCTTGGGCACAGTTATATGGAGATCAAGCTGTTGCCCATGCAGCATGTTCCCCCTCTCCACACAGCCGGTAGATCCAAAGGAACGGCAGTAGCCGATACAGTTTGGTACCAGCCATGTCGCAGGAGTTGCCAGAATAATGTCGAATCGACATTACACTGCCTTAGGGACTCCGACTCCGGATTTATCCTCAGGGTTTACTCCCGAAGCCAATTCCATAAATGGATATTCCCGCAAGGCAGCGGTGGTTTGAATTCAGAGTTCCTTCTCTTAGATAAGCTACCAACCAAGGATCACGAGCCCTATCTGCCCGAAGCTGCTGGTTTTAAGGCGCCAGTCGCTCGCCTTTGCCCCTTCTCCCGTCAGTGGAAACAGTTCCGCCGGGCTCAAATTGAGCCACACGTGAAGGCCGGGAGCTGGACATGGTTGTCAGAGGCTGTTTGAGGCGCGTGCCATAGAAGTATTTTATCTGCAGTGAGAGCTTATCCTCACTACAACTCCCGGCAATAACAACCTTTGGAACTTTCCATTTAACCATCCTGATATATATATATATATATATATATATATATATATATATATATATATATTATATATATATATATATATATATATATATATATATATATATATATATATATATATATATATATATGTGTGTGTGTGCGTTACATCCGTTGGGCGGGTCGTGCGTGCGTGCGTGCGTGCGTGCGTGCGTGCGTGCGTGCATATATATATAATTATATATATATATATATATATATATATATATATATATATATATAATTAAATTTCATGATTAAAACGACACGTAACAATGTATAAGTTGTAGAGAAATAGGAAGACATACTGATGATAATAAAGAAAATATTGATTTAACATTTTCCATTTTAAAATGAAAGATTAATAAATTACAACGTCATTAAATTTGTTAAAAAGTAATTAAATATGTATATAAGTAACTGAAACATTTCCATGTTCAACCATAAACAAATGTCAGTTATGTCGTGTCACGATTCTGTATTGTTATAAATTAAAATGTCCAGATATTATCAACTTAGATCACTTGTGTACACTTGTCAGTATTGTATTCTATTAATATTACAAGGTCAAGGTAGTCCCATAGCAGGTACTGCCGTAGAAGAGTGAAGTGTTAGAGACATGACTATACTAGGTCCAGCATCGAGAGGTGGGGGTTCCAGTTCCCTTTTATCGTTGCCTTTTCCTTCCCTAGCTCAAGTGCAAAATGAGTTACCCTTTTACAGCTGGGTAAACTGAAGCGTGTCGATACCATTAATCGAACCGGGCACCTTTGCCGCGAGAGATCAGCGTTCTAACCACTCTGCCAATTGGACACTCTCTACACATAAAGGATAATGAAATATTGAAAAGTGTGTCCATCCACCAGCCACATCTGCTTCAGTCTTCCACTAGGACGACGATCCTTGGTAAGGTAACACAAAACTGTGTGATGCGACTTACTAGGACAGACAACAGACAACAAATAGCTAACGTTACGGCCACAAGCTCTTCGAGAAACACACTAACATAGAAGAAAGAAAGTGAGAACTAAGTTAAATACACACAAAAAAAACAAATACAAATTATTCGACACAAAACTGAAGTCGCTGATAAAATTCCTGTTAGAGACTGATTTAATTTACTCTATGTTTCACGTCCGTCTCAAATAGTATAGCCAGTATGGGATTCTTCTCTGTATAGGACCTGCGTGTTTGAAAAAACTTCTTGTGCTGTTATCAATAGTCCATCGCTTGCCTATTGTGTTCTCCTAAGTAGGATGACGTATGAAATGTTCCTTTGAACTACTATTACCAGTTTACATTTGTAATGTGTCCACTTTTGCTACTCTTCCTTTTGCAACTCGACCAGATATCCTGCCTCTGAGTCTGGTGGTATTTTTTTTAAAAACTGTATTAGTTAATACGTACATCCTTTTTGAGGTGTTATCATCTGTTTTAATAGACTGTGCTGGAATGCCATATTGGTAAGCGATTTCTCCATCTCATGGAATCGTTATGTGGTTTCTTATGTACTTCTTCGTTTGCGCTGCATATTAACTTGTTATCTCGTTTCTGATGCCTCGATATTGAGAGGATTTTGTGCAGATGAACAATTTACAACTTCATGTAAAATGTTCCGTCCAATTTCTCAAATTCATTTATACTTTAGTCAGTAATTTTTCCTTTGTGAACTTAATAAGAATATTAGATTGCTTGAATTTCCCTGTTCACTTATCGATCTGTTTATACAAGCTATTTATTTTTCTTTCATATGTAGTTTCCTGTATTTCTAACACAATAGCATATATCCGTGAGTATATTATATTGGTTACTCTTATTTTGTTGTTTTCATCTACTCCCCTGTTCACAACGTTCGGGGACTCATTTTTTGGGAATTGAATAAGTAGACTTACATACTAGTTGGTTCTATCTCCTTCAAATTAGTTCAATTGTGAGTGTGCACACTTATTCCAACGTTCCTGCCACTGAAGGAAGCACCTCTGGTAGTCACTTTGCGGAATAGCCCTCATTTGTCTCGTCGCGTTGGCTTGAATCTGCTCAATGTCATCGAATCTACGATCTTTCATTGTTTTCTTAAGTTGCGGGAACAAGAAAAAGTCACACGGAGCAAGATCGGGTGAGTATGGAGGATGCGGGAGCAATGGAATGTTGTGTTTCGTCAAAAATGCGTTTGTGGTGACAGACCTGTGTGCAGGTGCATTGTCATGATGAACAAGCCAATTGCCTGTGCGCCACTTCTCAGGGCGATGTCTGCGCACAGCGTCGCGGAGGCGTTGCAGGACTGTTTTGTAGAATTCAGCATTGACACTCTGTCCTATAGGGATGTATTCATGATGCACCAGGCCATCAATGTCGAAAAACGCTACTAACATGGTCTTGACATTGGACTTGACCTGTCGTGCCTTCTTCGGCCGAGGAGATGATTGCGTTTGCCACTGGGAGGACATTTGCTTTGTTTCCAGGTCATATCCGTACACCCAGCTTTCATCACCAGTTATTATCTTACTTACTTACTTAGTCGTTCCCCTTCTACCGTGAGGTGTAGAGGTTTGGAAGAGAGAGCGCCAGACTATCCTATCGGCTGTCTTCCTCCTGGCCTGGTTCCATTCTAGTCCTCGATCCTTCAAAGATTGTCTAATGTTGTCCTCCCAGCGGACTCTGGGTCGTCCTCGGGGTCTAGATCCTTGGCTCTTTGTTTCCCATGCTTGTCGTGGTATCCGATCTTCTCCCATTCTGCAGACATGACCAAACCATCTTAATTGGGACTGTTCTACTTGGGTCTGCAGGGGGTAGGATTTAAGGCCTTGACGTATCGTCTGGTTGCGTACCATGTCTCTTCTTGTTACTTCAACCACCTTCCTCAGATACCTCATTTCTGAGGTTTGGATCTGGCTTTTATGGGTTGTAGTCATTGCCCATGACTCGCATCCGTATGTCAAGACAGGGACATAGGTGGAGTGGTATACAGCCATCTTCGTTTTCTTACCAACCTCTCTCTTGCTGAGGAATCCTCGATTTATGGCCTGAAAAAGTCTCCCAGCTGCTGCTTTTCGAGTGGCCAACCAGTTATTACGAGGACATGAAATTTGTGTCGTTTTTTGCTATCTCACGGAGGTCAGTGCAAATGGACAACCGATCGCCCTTCTGGTCCTCAGTCAGATGGCGTGGCACGAGTTTCGCTGACACCCGTCTGTAAAGGGCAATTTTTACTATCTTGCAATATAATACATTTATATACTTATTATGTTCGCAAATATTTTGTAAACAAAGTATTTCCTTTTAAGTGCTTAAGGAGAAGTCATTTTTGAGTTACTTCCCTTGAAAGTAGTTCCGTCATCTTCGATCGGACTCCGCGGACGAGTCTAGGCCTACTGCGATTTATTCTTTGGCTGGGTAGGAATAGATTGTTCTTGCTTCAGTATATCTATGGCCTGAATTTATACGTAGTGTTTGTATGAGTAGGACGAGTCTGTCTTATATATGGATATCTTTACATTTCTAAGTCGAACTATGTTGGTTGTCGCTAGAAAAGGTCAAAGGCTATGCAGCGGAAGTATCGCTAGCAGGGGTGTGTGATTCATGGCTGCCATCCTGTCGAGATGTCGAGTTTTGTTGTAGCCGGCTTATCGCCGAAAAATGATCTATAAGTAGATGGGGAAAAGTGATAGTCATTTAGACATGTTGTATGTACTTTACCCCCAGTGTTTATTCTCTTTTGCCAAGGAATGGCAAAGTTATATTTCGCATAGAAAGGTAAAACCACAATTTATTATGAACTTGGGCTTCGCCATCGTTGTCGATAAGCAGATGCACAGTGGTACTTTTGAAAAGAATATTTATTCAAAGGAAGATGACATTCCTATGTATCAGCACTAGATTGTATGATATTATTCAATTACCTCTATGAGAGAAGCTATGAAGAAATGAGGACATTTAACGAATGACCAATTTTGGTCTGTATCCAATAGTGAGTGAAGCTCACGAGAGAAGCACAGCCATGTTGAAATTCATATACTTTGTATTTATCGAGTGAGAAAAAGGGATGCCTGTACTATCGCTCGATGAACCAAGAGATCACTGCTACATGTGAGAACCCATGTCTGGGATTCCTATATCTTTATGGAAAATATATATATATATTGAACTTTACGTGAAGGGATATTCGCTAGACGAGGTTAGGTCTAGGAGCCTTCCTATATATTGGTTATGGTCTGACGTGCCCAGTCAGTAAAGCCAGATGATTTACATGATGGAACTCTGAATGCTTATTTACGAATGCTCCATTATGATATTTGCCAAGCATGAATGCTAACTTAAGATGATATTCCTGTGATCAACATTATGCTGTCTATGTCGACATTTGTTCCTGTAACCATACACGTACTGTCCAAGTGTGCGTCCCATTAAATGTTATAAAAAGACCACCGTAGTTCCAGTACTTCTTGAATTCGAACAGTGTGAGTATGAGTGATGTACTACCAACCTGTCAACTCTATCGAATCATTCTACCATTCGCGTTCTGACATTCATATACACACTCATTGTCTACACTCACATTCTTGTCGGAGCCTCATCACGTTCCAGGACAAGATGACCTGTATGACCAAAACTGTGCTGGGTTTAATGAGTTGACAATCGTTACACTTTACTACACCAGTCCCAACATCTACATTTATCAACTGGTGGACATTCACGTCATTTAACAAATAAAGCGTGATTCAACACAACTAGTAGCCAGTATGAGTTAACAACTACACCGAGCTTAACAACTGGTGCGCCAGCTTCCTGGGTCAACCCGCACAGTGACCATATTGAGAAGTAAACTACTGAGACCAGACGTTCCTTGGGGTCTGTTACGACACACAAATACATCAACAGTACAACTCTACAGTGATGTCAGCGTGACCTGTCCTGTCGAGAGTATGCGGTAACTAGGTCAGCGTTTGTTGACATTTGGTTCGTTGGACATTTGCCATACAACTGACAGTGTTACACAGCAAGCTTAGTTGAAACATAGAACATTACACATCAGGACTGGAGAATATTTGACAGTGTTTGCGAAAGGAAGTGTTATTGAACTGAGAAGTCCTACATCGATTGTTATCATTCACATCAACGATGGAGCTTCTATTTCTGTGTTGAATTTAAAATAATTAGACCAGAAGTATTTGTTTAATAAAGTACCACAGTACTGTACTATTAGGCAGTGTAACTGAGCCTTCATACATTTTTCCTGCAACACTCTATTTACATCATATTGCCATACTATTTATGAATTTATGTATTTATGTTTAAATATTTATATGTGATATTTGTTTGTATCCAGCGGGTTGTTGTTTTGGTTGGGCGTTGTCACACAGCAGAGTATCCCACGTAATAGAGGGTCTGATGTGTGCGTTTCTATAGGTGCAATTTTCTTGATTGAAAATTTGCTGCGACAGCTGTTGCTATTAGTGTTAGCTGTGAAGACTGTACTCATTGTTGTTTTTGTAATATTCCTCTGTTCTTTAGTTTTGTTTTGATTTGTTTGTAATTTGTTGGTCTACCCTATTCTATCTTTCAGTTCTATTCTCAATTTATATTTATATACTGTGGCGTTATTTGTATTTGTTATCCTCTTGCGGTTTATCTTTTATTGTTTTTCCCATTTGATTTATTTCATTTCCGCAAATGTTTTTATGTTCTTCTGTATAACTATTTTGTTTTGTGCCTGATCGACATACACTATTTAAAATATAGTTGATCATATAAATTGATGTACAAGAATCAACTGATAGTTAATTGCTATTACTAAAAGTACACAGTTGATGATATAAAACACTATTTCTGGTGCACTGCACTTATATTATAGAGTGAACCAGCAACTTATAGCTGTTATTATATAAGGATTTATACAAGACCTTTGTAAGGCTTGTTTCCCACAGTGATTGGGATAGTTAAGTACTATTTTCCACAGGTTAAAAAGTTATTATACAAGGTCTTTGATTAAGACTAAGAAAGTGAATTTATTTACTTTTGCAAATTACTGATCTTATTAGACAAGATGTCTACATTAGATTATTTTATCACACAAGGCAAGGCTCTTGATAAGACTGGTCAGCAATTAGAAGAATGGGCAGTTGCTCAATATGACAAAGCATTAGCTGCTGAAAGAGAGAAAAACTTGTGCTGCTGCTGAAGAAAGAAAAGCATTGATTGAGGAGAAAAAAAATTAGGAGCTGAAGAAAAAAAATTACAAAGCGAATAAGAAAAAAAGAAATTGCACATACAGACTGATGAAAACAGATTCCAGATGCAAATGGAAAAAGAGAAAGAAAGGATGACGCTGCTGCAGAAGAGAGAAAATTACAAGCTGAAGCTCAAGAGAAAAAAGCAATAAGAGAACATGAACACCAAAAAGAACTTTTAGCATTTGAGTTAGAAAAGTTAAGTTAACAAACATAAGTAATGTTAATCAAGCATCTAGTGGTAATGGTAAACCCTTTACTTACAAGGTCAAGGTACCAGCGTTCAACCCTTCCAGTGATGACATAACATTCTGGCTAAATAGATTTGAACGCTCGTGTCGAGCCCATAATGTGGACAAATCACAATATGCTAACCAGTTATCAGAAAATATGAAAGGTGATTCTCTGACTAGTTTAAGTTTGGTTGAAGAGGCTGACAAAGATAACTATGTTATTAGGGCAGCCTTATTAAAGAAGTATCAGTTGTCTGAAGAGGGTTATCGGAAGTTGTTTAAGACAATGGTGCCTGAGGCAGGTGTAGAATTCTCAGAATTCATTGCAAGGACACGTCTTACATTTGATCGTTGGATTGAGCTATCCAAAACAGAAAAAAACTTATGAAAGCCCTTATGGACTTGATACTCAGAGACAAGATTATGTCAAGTATAAAAAAAACCTTTCCTCGAATTCTTACATGAGCGTAAAACCTAAGTCTCTAAAAGAAATGGAACAGTATTGTACCCAATACGTCACTGCACATCCGGACGTAGCTATTAGCAACAGTAAGGTTAAAGAAGGTATGCCAGTTGCTTCTGCAACACCATACAACCCTAATCACTCTCACAAATTCCAAGGACCTCAAAATAAGTTTAATAAAAAAGGTAACTATTACAGTTATCAGAACCAAGGTAACCAATCATTTCAGGGTTCTTCTTCGAATACCTGGAGAAGAGCTGACAGCCCTCGATTCAGGGGTGGTCATAATTACAGGAACTTTCGCAAAGGAAGTCATTCTAGAAACTATCCAAGTTTTCCTTCATGGAGACAACAAGATCATAATTACCGAGATACTCATTATAATGAATATGATGATAGTAACCAAAGGAGCTATGATTCAAACCCGAGTAGGGGTTATAATAGTGGAAACAATGATAAGTACAGAGGCAATAATAACAGAGGTAGAGCACAATTCAAAAAAACATAAAGCTCATTACCAGGCGAACTCTGCACAGCAAGAGTCCCACGAAGCCTATAAACAAAATAAAGATAATGATGACTCTAATAATATGGCATGTGCCGCTTTTGATTTTGGGAGAGCATCTCAGTGCCCCCCAATGCAAAACATTATTTGAGCCAACCACAGTGTCTACTTTAAGCTGTGGCCATCCTCTTCCCGCTCTTCCTGCGTCAATCGCGCATGATGGGAGAGGTTCTCTTGTCTTACACAAAGGTTTAGTAAAATGACAATCCAGTCTCAGTACTTTTTGATTCTGGATGCACAACTATTGGGGTTAGGCAGTCACTCATAGATCCTTCTCATTCTACAGGCAAAGTAGTCAAATGCGTAACATTTGGCGGCACCATAGAGAAATACTCTACCGCTATCATTAGGATTGCTACTTCTTTCTTCACAGGAGATGTACACGCATGTCTTTTGCCGAATCCGATCGCTGATCTTATCATCGGTCGCATTCACGGAGTCAAAGAATGCACTCCGGAGCAAATTTCCGTTTGGGAAAATCAAAATATGCAATCTGCTAATGCGGTAGTCACTAGAGCTCAAGCTCTCAATATGCCTGAAACTTCATCTGTTGAAGATAATGAAGTGCATAACCAAGATGATCCCTTGGTAATTTCTCGTGACTCGTTTATAAAACAACAAGAAGAAGATCCGACTCTTAAGAAATTCTTCACTCTTGTAACGAAAGGTGATCCGAATAAAGATTCAAATTGTAAATCTTGGATTACAATGAAGAATGGCGTACTTGTACGTATGGTGCAAGACTCCACTAAGTCAAGTCATTCTCAGATTTCTTGTACCCAAGAATTTGAGAGTTAGATCTTCTTACAACATGCACACGACTCTCAGTGTGTGGTCACATGGGTTTTTCCCGTACAAAGTCAAGAGTTCTTGCGGCTTTCTTTTGGCCTTTTGTGAACAAGGACATACGGATCTATTGTCGATCCTGTAAAGTATGTCAAGAAGTCAAATCCAAAGGTCCTCTACGTCATGCTGCGCCTATTTCAGGCTGCAGATATTCCTATTCGACCTTCCAGAAAATGGCGATAGACATCATTGGTCCATTCAAGATCAAATCTGCTAGAGGACATCAGTTTATCTTAACGTGTGTAGACATGTGCACACGTTGGCCAGAGGCTATCCCTCTAAAGAGCATTACTACCGCTGACATTGCAGATGCTCTTTGGCTTATATTTTCTCGGCTGGGGTTCCCCGGAGAAATATTATCAGATCATGGCACCCAACTGATATCGGATACCATGTCTCAAGTAATGTCTACTCTACAGATAGAGAGATCTTTGAGTAGCATCCATCATCCTATGTCCAATGGGATGGTCGAGCGACTAAATAGAACACTTAAGAACTTATTAGGGAAGATAACTGAGGATCATCCTCAAGATTGGGATAGGGTTTTACCCGCGGCCCTCTTCGCGTACAGAGAGGTCCCCAATGAACATACAGGGTTTTCTCCCTTTGAACTTGTCTTTGGCGCGCGACCGCGCGGCCCAATGTCTTTGCTGCATGATCTTATAACAGCTGACAATATTGACGATGACACAAAGTCATCCTACGAATATGTCATCGCGTGAGACAAAAGATTATCGAAGCATGCAAATTAGCAACTTCTTCTTCTGAATTTGCGAAACAGAAGGCAAGACAATTTGCTAATAAGAAGAGAACTTTACGACAACTTTGTCCTGGTGACAAAGCATTTGTTTTGCTACCTTGTCGTGAAAATAGACTCCTTATTAGTTGGAAAGGTCCGTACGATATAATATCGAAAATTTCAGATGTTGACTACATCGTCGATATTAACGGGAAGCATAAAACCTTCCACATCAATATGCTTACGGAGTTCCATGAACGTCCTGACTATCTACAGCCTATTTTCCAGGCAACGGACGATTCTCATGTCAACATGGTCATTACTCATCACTGTCTGTAATACAGGATGAGGAAACAAGTTTTTCGGATGTTAATCTTCCGCTTCCAATGATCCCACTTCATTCTAGTGAATCATGGAAAGACGTTACTGTTTCTCCTGATTTGTCTCTAGGAGAACGGCGACAAGTTTCGTCTATGTTACAAACATTTCAGGATGTCCTCACTGACATCCCTGGACAAACTCAGGTCATTGAGCATGACATTGTTCTAACTGAACATACTCCAATTAGGGTTAGACCTTATCCTATCCCTATACATTTCCAAACACAGGTTGAAAAGGAGTTGGATGAAATGATAGATTTACAAATAATCGAACCATCCACTTCTGCATATTTTTCGCCGATGGTTATTGTTCGAAAAAAAGACAATAACATACGTCTTTGCGTTGACTATCGCAAATTGAATCAAGTTACGAAGTTCGATGCTGAACCTATGCCTTTACTAGAAGAGCTACTTACTCGTCTTTCTAAATCGCATTTTTTCACTAAACTTGATTTGTCTAAAGGATATTGGCAAGTTCCATTATCCGAACGCGCCAAACCTCTTACCGCTTTCTCTACTCCCAGAGGCCTTTTCCAATGGAATTTTTATGCCTTTCGGCCTTATGAACGCACCAGCTACATTTGTACGCATGATGCGTCGAATCCTATCGTATCGGTCAGATGTCATTGCTTATCTAGACGACATCTGTCTTTTCAGCGATACTTGGGAAGATCACTATTCAGGGTTAGTTGAATTATTATCAACTCTGCGTGAGTATAACCTGACAGCAAAACCATCTAAAGCTTGTATTGGCTTTAGCGAAATTGCTTTCTTAGGCCATCGAGAGTAGGTCACGGTTTCTTGAAGACAGAAGACCATAATATCACTAAGATACTTAACATCTCTATCCCTAGGACTAAAAAGCAAGTGCGAAGTCTTTTAGGTCTCATACAATTTTATGGACGTTTCATTCCGAATCTGTCCTCTATCATGGCACCTCTCTCTACACTATTAAAGAAAGGGTCGCCTAACATGGTTCACTGGTCTCATGAATGCCAATCTTCACTAGAGAAGATCAAAACTATGTTTTCATCACCACCTATTTTAGTGTTACCTACAACAGATAAGACATTTTTCTTCGTAGTGACGCTTCATCCACTGGGATTGGAGCGGCACTAATGCAAGAGTACTCTGGAACTCTGCATCCTGTAATGTATATATCCAGAAAACTTAATGCTGCAGAAAGGAATTACTCGGTTTTAGACCGCGAATTATTGGCAATGGTTTGGTCAATTCTCAAACTCCAAAGATTCCTTCTGGGCGCGCATTTCGTAGTGGAAACTGACCAAAAAGCTCTTACGGCTATCCAAAGTAAGAACTTGAAGAGCTCGAGATCAACTCGATACGCAATCGCTCTTCGACCTTTTCATTTCTCGGTACGAGCTATCCGTGGTTCAGAAAATGTGATGGCGGACATTCTGTCCAGATGCCCACATGATGCCACTTAACTGTTAAATATTGGATCTTTTTAATATGTATAACTTTACAACAGTTATTTTTTGTTTCTTTGCTAAGATACACATTTGTAATTTAATAATAGAATGATGGTATCGCTACTTAGCGGTTTATTGATGTTTATTCACCGCTGTTCTTTGATGATTGTTTCTTCATAAATCATAAATTTAAGATTATAGTGTGAATTTTTGGTATGCATTGTATAATTACCAGAATTGTATTATACGTACATCACACCTTCCTGGAAACATTTATTCGTAGAGAAACAATTTCTCTCAGATTTTGAGATATATTCTCACCAGTCATATTAGGAATTATAGTTATTCCTGATATTTTCATCTGCGCAGTATTCTTGCGTTGTGAGCCTATTCTACGTTGCTCCTAGATGTATTTAAAAAAAAAAAATTTATTTTTTTTTTCCCGGGAGGTGTGGTAAGACTGTAAAGGGCAATTTTTACTATCTTGCAATATAATACATTTATATACTTATTATGTTCGCAAATATTTTGTAAACAAAGTATTTCCTTTTTTAAGTGCTTAAGGAGAAGTCATTTTTGAGTTACTTCCCTTGAAAGTAGCTCCGTCATCTTCGATCGGACTCCGCGGACGAGTCTAGGCCTACTGCGATTTATTCTTTGGCTGGGTAGGAATAGATTGTTCTTGCTTCAGTATATCTATGGCCTGAATTTATACGTAGTGTTTGTATGAGTAGGACGAGTCTGTCTTATATATGGATATCTTTACATTTCTAAGTCGAACTATGTTGGATGTCGCTAGAAAAGGTCAAAGGCTATGCAGCGGAAGTATCGCTAGCAGGGGGTGTGATTCATGGCTGTCATCCTGTCGGGATGTCGAATTTTGTTGTAGCCGGCTTATCGCCGAAAAAGTGATCTATAAGTAAATGGGGAAAAGTGATAGTCATTTAGACATGTTGTATGTACTTTACCCCAGTGTTTATTCTCTTTTGCCAAGGAATGGCAAAGTTATAATTCGCATAGAAAGGTAAAACCACAATTTATTATGAACTTGGGCTTCGCCATCGTTGTCGATAAGCAGATGCACAGTGGTACTTTTGAAAAGAATATTTATTCAAAGGAAGATGACATTCCTATGTATCAGCACTAGATTGTATGATATTATTCAATTACCTCTATGAGAGAAGCTATGAAGAAATGAGGACATTTAACGAATGACCAATTTTGGTCTGTATCCAATAGTGAGTGAAGCTCACGAGAGAAGCACAGCCATGTTGAAATTCATATACTTTGTATTTATCGAGTGAGAAAAAGGGATGCCTGTACTATCGCTCGATGAACCAAGAGATCACTGCTACATGTGAGAACCCATGTCTGGGATTCCTATATCTTTATGGAAAATATATATATTGAACTTTACATGAAGGGATATTCGCTAGACGAGGTTAGGTCTAGGAGCCTTCCTATATATTGGTTATGGTCTGACGTGCCCAGTCAGTAAAGCCAGATGATTTACATGATGGAACTCTGAATGCTTATTTACGAATGCTCCATTATGATATTTGCCAAGCATGAATGCTAACTTAAGATGATATTCCTGTGATCAACATTATGCTGTCTATGTCGACATTTGTTCCTGTAACCATACACGTACTGTCCAAGTGGGCGTCCCATTAAATGTTATAAAAAGACCACCGTAGTTCCAGTACTTCTTGAATTCGAACAGTGTGAGTATGAGTGATGTACTACCAACCTGTCAACTCTATCGAATCATTCTACCATTCGCGTTCTGACATTCATATACACACTCATTGTCTACACTCACATTCTTGTCGGAGCCTCATCACGTTCCAGGACAAGATGACCCGTATGACCAAAACTGTGCTGGGTTTAATGAGTTGACAATCGTTACACTTTACTACACCAGTCCCAACATCTACATTTATCAACTGGTGGACATTCACGTCATTTAACAAATAAAGCGTGATTCAACAACTAGTAGCCAGTATGAGTTAACAACTACACAGAGTTTAACACGTCTCTTGTGCAAATCTTCAGTTACGATTTTATGGCACGTACCAATTGATACTCCAATATCATCAGCAACCTCTCTGATAGTCAAACGTTGGTCAGCGCGTATCATTTCTTGCACACGTGCTACGAACTCGTCGGTGTGGGAGGTGGAGGGTCTCCCTTGATGGGGGCCATCTTCAAAGGATCGGAGTCCACTTATGAAACGGGAATACCACTCAAATGTTTTAGATCTACTTAAACAGGACTCTCCGAAAGCTGTTTGCAACAATTCGAGAGTTTCGGAACCAGTTTTTCCTAGACGAAAGCAGAAATCAATGCCCAAACGTTGTTGAATTTTGCCGTCCATTTTTGAAACGCGACGAGCACTACTAGGTCACATCCGCTTATACGCTACCACACAGCGCATGCGCGAAATTACAAACTTCAGGTTTGGTACATATAGTGGTAAGTGGTTGACACGTGCACTGTGTTAATATCACATAGCTCCTTATAACGGTTTTCCGGATAAAAAATGAGTACCGGAACTTTGTGAACAGGGTGGGTATGTATATTTCGTTTGGTTATGTTAAAATCTGGTTTTTTTTCTGTTATTATATTATTTTTTTAAAGTTGTTCTTAATGCTTTGTGCTGACGTTTACTTTTACTCAGAATCTCTACAATGTTTAATTCCACTCTTTTATATTTGGAGCCCGTAGTCTTCGCAGTGTGCTTTGTTCTCTTGTTTCTCAAAGACTTGGTATTGTTTTAATGCTGTAACTGTAACATTGTTATTTGTTTCTTTATTTCGGAGAGATATCACGCATTAAACTGCTGTATGTAGCTGTCTGTTGTTGCATATCTTCTTCTGAGTTTCGTCTTTATATTCGTTAACAGAAGATAGTGATGGAATGTCATATCTGCTCTTCTTTATACATAATATATTGTTTATTAAACTTATTGTTTATGCATATATGATCAGTATAATTCTCTGACATGTAGTCTGGTGATATCCATGCTGCTAAATGTATTCTTTTACAGGGAAGCATTATTCCTCGTTTAACATATTGAACTCAGGAAGAATATTTAATACATATTTCTCGAGCTTTGTTCAGGATTCCAAGTATGTGATTTTCAATGATCTCTTCAAAGCCGCTATTACCTATTCCTGTCTTCACGCGTAAGTAACACAGAAAGATTGTAATCTCTTTTTTCCTATCTTTCTTTGGTAACATTTAGCTTTACTTTAGTCACAAAATTCTATGCCACAGTGTTTAAATATTTTAACAGTTTCAATATGCAATAAAAATTAGTCGATTGTTTTACTTACAAACTTGATTACCACAACAGTTACATATTGGTCGTGATATTTTAGGAAGCACCTGTTGTCAAAGGAACAAATAAATTCATATTATAGGAAGCTGGTAAAACGTGGTAAAGCATCTATCAGACCCTCTACGTTCCAGAGTAACAATTGTATATGAGACTATGCATGGTCATTTGTGTATCATCCCCTGGGTGACTTTAAAACGCTGGTCTGTCACGGGAAAGTTGCCTGGCTCGATTCACAATATCTTTACGCTCCAGTCCACTTT
The DNA here is from genome assembly GCA_024509875.1 of Oreohelix idahoensis. NCBI lineage: Eukaryota > Metazoa > Mollusca > Gastropoda > Stylommatophora > Oreohelicidae > Oreohelix > Oreohelix idahoensis. The sequence goes on along the minus strand of JAMPIV010003222.1, from coordinate 81,988 downwards.
CCACACAGGTCTGTAAATGGGGACCTGAATTTGCTCTTGAGTGAAAGAAGGAAAAGGCTCCGAAGAAGAAAACCGGTCACCCTCACCTCTCGATGCTGTACCTGGTATTGTGTCTCTAATACTTCACTCCCCCACAGCAGAATCTACTTTGGGACTACATTTGCCAGATAAAAGATGCTTTCGTCCTGCGACTACATACTTTAATAAACTCCCCTCACAGGCAGTAAAAATGGAATGTTTGATCTCTTCTTACCATGGGTAAGATAAACAACCATAAGGACTTGATGCTGGTTCTTGACAATTGATGTCAAAATGTTTTATTAACTATTCTTTAGTATTTCCATGTGGTTGTTGTTTGCCATGAACATACACTTTACAGTTTGTTTATTTATTGCCTCTTTACATCATAACCGCTGAAGTGTTATTTGTTTTCACCTCTGCATTTGTTTTTAATGCATTGTCGCTTATTTAAGTCATAGTTTACTTGTATCATCCCCTCTATTCAATAACGTCATGTAAACAGTATTTGAGCTTGACTATCTAACGACAATATCTCTCGTTCATTACATTTTGTATTAGTCTGCCTGATATTTATTTATATCATTTTGTTCATTATCTTCCTGTAACGTTACTTTTATACCAGAAGACATGTAGATTGTCAATATTATTTTATTATCATTCACGATCTACATATTTACTTGTATACAAGAACACAGTTGCGTATTTAAATGGTTTTAATTTGGTTACCGCTTGTAAATTGTCTCATGTGCACGTCTTGAACCAGATGTAGACAGTGCTAAAAAGAAAAAAAAAACACAGAAACACTGTCAAATGTTTCTGGACTGGTAGATAATGAGACTTTAAAAAATTATTTTAAAAAAGTAGATCCCACACAAGAATGGTATGACCTGTCAGTCCTGTTGTACAGACTTGAGACTTTGGGTAAAAGACGCCATCGCCGTCATGTTGTACTATAGTGACTTTTACCTTTCACTAATGCCGTGAGCCGTATTGGGGAACTGAAGTTTGAGTTTTTGAACCAAGTGTGTTGTATAAGCTAATGTTAGACCTTGTTGTAAATATTCTATATTAATGTATGTACTTGTGTATGTACGTATCTGTAATATCTAGGAACTGTTTCCGATATAAAGGTCCTAAAGATAGAAGATTTTCAACAGTGGTACAATCAAGTTCCATTGTAATAACTGCTCACTGGTCGCGTTGACAGATAGCGAACTTTGTGAATAGACTATGATAGGAAACTTTTTACAGAGCGATACAACAGGAAGCAATCTGATCATCAGAAGAGGTCCCCCCCGTCCGACAAGTATTTCGGCCCGATATACTCCTTTATACTCTAAGGGGGGCGGGCCCACTTGGGTCATGACTCCCAAGCGTCTCAGCCTCCTGTTGTCTTGTATCGAAAATGTACCCATTTCACTTATGGTAGCAACTTCAAAATCCACAACTCCGCCAGCCGTGGTGGCAATTGTGAAAGTAAAAAAGAGAAGACAAATTATTCCGTTCGTTCCGTCGCACATCACAACTAAGTACACACACTGAGACACCAGCGCGAAGCCGACGAGTCTAGCCACTGCGCGCTAGCCCCTGAAATGCTGTGCCTGACACCCCTTATAATATACACCGCCTGTTGCCCCTCAGTCACAGCCCTTTCACTAGTACACCAAAAAACTCAGCGTATTGTGGACTTAGAAAAATGTTGGTGTTTTCTGTTCCGCAACGTTTATTGTCACGATTTCCTTTGCCCATTGCGGTTGTTCCACAGCCAGCCTGATGCTTTTTTGGCAGTTTCACTAAGCCTCTTCAGTGCCCTTGTTCTCGACTGTCCCCTCAGCCCCAACAGTTTCAATAAATCATACATTGATGCAGCCACAAGCCCTCTTGCGCTAACTTCAAGAGCCATGACCCTTGCAGTGAATCCATCGTGTCTCAGATCCGCGGCCAGATCACTATACTTGGCCGCTTTAAACGAATGTTGCTCGTCTAATCTGGATTCAAATGGCACGGTCAGTTCAATCAGTATGACCTGAAGCGTTGCTGAAGAATGAAGCACTATATCCGGCGTCTCCGCGATTTTCTGATACTCTCTGGATATGCCCCTCGTCCAGGTAGGTCTACCGCCATCTCTCAGTCGTTTGCACAGTCAAGAAGAGATGGTAAACTGCTACCAGGTTTACTCGGTTTGGGGTGTGCTGACTTTCCTGCCCTCAGAAAGTATGTATTTGCGGTGCTCGGCCTGGGTTTGCTATTCGCCTTCATCCTTACCAGATCTATTGTCGCAGCAAGCTCATTTAGCACTTTGTTATGGCGCTGTTAAGGTCGAATATATTGGACACCACACTGACAAGGTGGAATATGCTTGACATCCAATTGATAAAGCTTTGTTTCTCGCACCAGTCACAATGTTCTGTAAATGGGTCAGGTTACCGACTGTTGGGGCCCTGACAAGGTGTACTGTTAAGTGTGTATATACTGATGCAATGGGTGAGTGTGAACATCAATAATGATAAACGCGAATGGATGACAGTTCGACAGGTGCACAGATCACTCACTCCAATCACAGGTGGAAGTCAAAGATGGCTGGACTACTGTGGTCGTTTCATATTATTTAATAGTACGTACACATGGACATGTACGAGCATCGTTACAGGAACATAGGTTGACATAAACAGCATAATGTTGATCGATGGTCTACCATCATAAATTAGCATTCATGTGGAATAACATTGCAAAGAACCATCTGTATACAAACACTTAGATTTCCATTGTTAAACAATACAATCATCAGGCCTTACTGACCAGGCATGTCAGTTAATAAATAGGCCTACTGTTCAAACTTGACTCCTAAACAGGACCTCTTTCTAGCGAAGATTCCTTTAGGTAAATTACAGCAAATCTCAAGATAATGTTAACCCACTAGTATTGGGTTTTCTTTATAACTGTGATCTCATAATCATCACCTGATAATAAGGAGGCATTCCCGTTCTCTGATGGATGATCGGCAGTAAGTAGGATTCCAAAATAAATAGAATTCCAAAATGGCTTCTGGTTCCCTGTTGAGCATCGCTCACTATACGGATGTATAGCAAATCTTCAATCGAAGCTTTGTTCATCAAGAATAAATGATTCTATAAGAATCAGCATATTCTGTCCTCATAATTGCTGCATATAAACATATTCAGTGCTGCTAGATAACATGTCGTCTCGACATACACATAGGTAAATTCATATCGACATCTGCTCATCTGAGCCTAGGAAGGACAGAGTTCAGTGAACAGTTTTTTACCTTGCCATACGAAATATACTAGCAAACACAAAAACTCTCCTAGCGTTACTGAATCAACACTGGGGAACTCATGGATCTAACAATCCTAGAAGAAACTATCTTCGTCCCCATTATCAATCGAAGAGATCACAAACTTTGGACAGGTCTCAGACATGACATCCCGCCAGGCTCCTTCATAACCGAAGAACTCTCTAACCTATCTTCATGCGCCGAAAACACCTGACCCCAAAGTACAGTACAAGGAAAAATAGTTCCACTAAAACATACTAAGATATCAAGATATAAGACATACTCGTCCTACATAGACAAAAACTACACATAGATTCAGGCCATAGATATTCTGAAGCAAGAACAATCTATTTCTAACCAAACACAGAATAGATCGCTGTAAACCCAAATTCCTCCGCTGAGTTCGATCTTCACGAAAAATACAAGAGCCGATAACTCACAGAATGAATACACATCGCCTAATCTGAGTTCCGTCCCTTTAGACTGAAAATCGTGAATTCGAAGATAAATATATTTTTATCAGACAAATAAATACATTTTAAATTTGTATGCGTATTTACTGTAATCTGTGCACCACACAAAAGAATATGTGCGCAACAGGCGCCAAGTGTATCGCCCTTGCCCTATTGACACCTTACACGCTGAGAGCACGTGTTCAAGTGTCTGCCTTCCCTTGCCCAGGGGGCCCTGCTCATCATCCGACTTTCCCCATTTCATAAGGTTGTTGGCCAACGGCAGCAGGTCATACATTGATCTAACAACGAAGCTGAGCCTAAGAGGTGCCATATGCCATATATCATTCTGTAGCAAGTTTAATTTGCAGGAGAGGTTAAGATGTTTTTACCTAACAAGAAAGAAAGCTGTGTATGTATCAACCGTGTGAGGTCAAGCTAATGTAGGTTCCTGACTCTAATAGATGAAGATGATGATGATGTATTATCAGGGAATCTAGCGCTACCTCCCTAGATCTCACACGGTCTATATTTTGATTGTAGTGGCTGGTGTCTGATGTGACTAGTGTCTAGGGGTGAAATGACAATGATGGTACATCAACACAATACACTTTAACTCACTATAAGTTATGAATAAGACTGTGGTTAAAGTTTTCTTTAAAATTTGAATTCTTCTTTTGTACAATTTTAATCTGCCTGTCCTGCCATCTCTTTTGGACAGGTCTTTGAAAATGAGGAAAATATATATTATATATACTTGTTTAACTAAAATGTTTGGACTCTTTGTCCGATAAGTATACTGTCACTATATTGTTCCTGTAGGTGTATTCACAGACTAATATTTAATACTACTAGTGTTAGTCATTTGTTAGGAGGAGCTGTTGTTTCATCACGCCCCATATAATTCTGTTTATTCTTGGGAATGAGAAGTTTTATTTGTATGAATTGTCAGAAGTCCCAGATGTTGATACGTCACCTGGGATTCTTGATATGAAGATAACAAGTCAGTATGGCGCTGCAGGATATATATCAACACACACAAGCTCCTTCTGGTTATCTGCTGACAGCATAAACCTTGTATGTAGACTTTCTGTCTTTAAAATCACTCATCAGCTTTCCTGTCACCGGCTGGTAACAGGAAATAAAACCCTGCAATAAAAGACACCCTGGCCTTTTCACATCTGATCACAATCTCTTATCACTATGTACACATGATGGTATGGGGTCAGCCTCGTGTGCATACAAGTGCACCAGCCCCTAATTTTTATGACTCACACCCTTCTGTGACCACACCTCAGGTCCCTATGGCAGATACGCTACTGCACTTTTACATAGTTCTCTTCAATACAATAACGTGGAGTAACCACATCTCCTTTTGTATGATTTTCTTTTCTTTTCTTAATTATAAACGCTCTAGGCATGTTGAAGAGTGTTCATGAAACACAGAAGCATACTAACATCTTCTGATATAATAATATTAAGACAAAATCATAACAATATGCAACAGTCAAATACAGTTCAATGTGAGGACTCAATAATGTTTGCTCCCGGCATGTCCTTCACTTTTCCCAATAGCAGTATCTAACTTTGGCAGTTTAATCAAGCATATTAATGCATAAAGCATTCTTACCACAATTCAAATGAAATATGTCACAAGTAACGTTGACTAGCAAAGATATGGCCTCAGTTTTCTCTGCCCTGTCCAGACTGCGAATTTAATTTACTTTATAATTTTTAACATCTGCTCTCAACGTACTTGTTGATATAAAATTTCTTGTCAAATGGCCACGAGACCTCTAAGCCTTGGCCAATATCTCTCTGAGCTGACCAATGAAATCAGGCGACTATCAAATTTTGAACCTAGTTTTGAAAAAACAAAACAAAATTCCAAACAAACTATGTGTCTCCTAGTCCATTGGTCAGTCTGCTTTAATTATGCCAATGCAAAAGAATGTTTCGTTTTGGTTAACCTTTTCCTACCTCCCCCCTTTACTCCTATACTCTTAAACCACCCAATCGGATTTGAATTACTCCAATGCCTCTTTTCTAACTTTCGTCCCCAATAACGTTATGGATAAACGAGCAAGAACAACAGTCTGCCCGTCTTATCGTTGGTAGACATATAGTATTATATCAATATCTTGGCTAATAATTGGACTATAGTGTAAATGAAAACATATTATGAGTCAGGAGACAATATGGCACCCGAATATATAAGTTTTGTGGGCCTATGTATTATGGTTCAAATTTCCATACTTTTTTCCATGTTAGTCTTCAATCATATTGAAATCTAAAAAACTACCACCTGTTCACTTCTTTCTACCGCTATTTTCAAACTAAAAACGGCAATCTCCCGTAGTACGTCAGAAATTTACCACTAGGAGGAAATTGAAAACTGTCTGTGTGTTTATATCTACTGGCGTGTCCCACAGCGTGGATATATGCATGGTACGGCGTGTCAAGCAAAGAGGGGTTATGCAAGGCAGCGCGTTAATTTTTTGTTAATACTTCCGCCGTTTCGTGCCGCAGATCTGGAAATTGTTCGGATTGCTACAACTAGTGGTGTAAAAGTTAAAGTATTACGTTAATTCAGGTGGTAGTTTGGTGTCACAGTTCTGGCAGAACGTTAATTATAAGTCTTGCCTCAGTTTCGTGCAGCAGATCGGACAAGATGTTAAAATGTTAATTGTACGTCTCGAAACCGAAACTAGAAAGCGTGTTAGATTTTACGGCGGGTCATTTTTTTCTGTCTCTCCTCTCTCTCTCCGTCTGGACGAATAGGCTTTCTGGGTTACCATGTTATAAATAGTTTTTCAAGGACACTAGAAAACGATAATACTATTATTCTACAATACGGTCTGCTAAAATCAAAGCGCTTGCGGCGTGGGTGAAGAAGAAGCGTCATTTCTCCACTATGTTTATTTCTATATTATTTTGACTTTATAAATACTGCTAATTTTAACGGTGTATCAAAGTTTATTTTATCACACATTCCATGTCAAGGACTTCTGCAGGGCTCCTTTCCATGTAGTCCATTGGCCTTGTTGGACTTGCTGCACTGCTTTTTGCAACCTCTTATCATTCTCAGCTCCTCGTATCTCCTGAACTACCATGTCTCTGCGCTCCCTGCTTGATGCCTTGGACCACCACGGATGTCTCCATGACCAAATCCCCGTCTATTCGTGTGTGTGTGTATCCGATCACCTCCCTCAGTTTGAGTGACTCTTGGCCAGCATCAACATCTTCTTCCACTCTCCACGTCCTTCCCGTTTTTAATGTGGGCTGAATGGACTTAACCACGTCATCAGCTGACTCGCGTAGCATCATTGCAAGCCTTGCCTTTCCAACTTTGTACTCTTCAACAACTGACTTGAAGGGAAGCAGAAATAACAGAAATTCATTGACGGATTTTGTTACTACTAATGCCAATTTTAGAGAATCAATATCCATGCATCCGTTAGAAGTAAAACCTTACTGTAATCATTATAATCTCTTGACATTGTTATATGCAATTTTATGCTTGGGTAGTTTATTTTATAACACGGGAAATAATTTTTGTTAACACGACCTGACAGTTAAACACGAACATTGAATTTCACACGTTTGTGAAGTAAATATTTAAAAGTGCCCACATAATAACACATGTAAAAAAAAGTACAGCAATTGAAGATTTTAGTAGAAGGTTACAATTAAACAACTTTTTAAACCGTCCATGTTTGTTAAGAAGAATTAATTGTTTATGCCTAAGGTCACCTCAATATTTTCAGCACGAGACGACAATATGTCTTGACCTATCTCAGTGTGAAATATAAATATCCGCTAACTCATCTCTTCTAGTTTTGTTTATTTCTTTCTTTATTTAAAATCTTAACTAAGAGGAAATGGAAGGAGAGCGGAAGCATCAGATATGGTGATAGGAAACTCTATACAGAGCGATACAACAGGAAGCAATCTGATCATTAGAAGAATTTCGGCCTTCGGACAAGTGTTTTGGCGCAATATTCTCCTTTTCACTCTAAGGGGGGCGGGCCCATCTGGGTCATGACTCCCAAGTGTCTCAGCCTCCTGTTCATTCATAACCCTCCACTCCCAAAGGAGCATAGGCCTTCAACAAACAGATGCCAAGTCCTCCTGTCACGTGCCATCATCTCAAGTTCTTTCCACGTTTTCCTCATCATTTTCACCTCTGTTTCCAGCTCTCTTCTCCATGTTCTTCTTGGTCTACTTCTGCCTCTCTTGCCCTGGGGGTTCCGTAAGAAGGACTGCCTTGTAATGCTATCGACAGGTCTCCACAGTGTGTGTCCAATCCATCGCCATCGTCTTCTTCTCATCTCTTGTTCCACTGGCACTTGTCTAGTTCTTGTCCTCAGTTCCACGTTGGTAACCTTGTCATACCATTTTAATCCCTCTATTCTACGCAAGCACCCATTTATGAAAGTCTGTAGCTTTTTGGTAGTTGTCTTTGTTGTTCTCCATGTCTCCGAGCCATACAATAGGACTGACTTCACATTTGAGTTGACGATTCTTATTTTCGTGTTGGATCCGATTTCTCTTGATCTCCATATATTTCCCAATGCAATGAAAGCTCCTCTTGCCTTTTGTATCCTTATTTTGATATCACTGTCTGTCCCTCCAACTTTGTCTATATTGCTGCCAAGATATGTGTATGATTCTACATCTTGTATTGGTGTTTCTTCAAGTTCAACCCTTTTATCATTACCTGCATTTATTCTCATTATTTTTGTCTTTTCCCTGTGTATTTTCAGACCCAATTGCTGTGACCTCTCATCGAGTGTTTTCAATTTGTCCTGCATCTGACTACGGTTATGGGACAGAAGAGCCAAGTCATCAGCAAAATCCAGATCATCCAACTGCTTAGTCAGAGTCCACTGGATTCCATTTCTGTTGTGTGTTGTCGATGATCTCATAACCCAATCTATTGCCAGCAAGAAAAGACATGGAGACAAGAGGCATCCCTGTCGCCCTCCTGTTCTTATCCCACACGGTTCTGTAAGCTGTCCTTCGTGAAGAACTCTGCATGTCATGTTTTCATATGTTTTCTTTATTAAATTAATGATCTTCAGGGGAACTCCATAATGCCTCATCAATTTCCAAAGTGATTCTCTCTTTACACTGTCAAATGCCTTTTCGTAGTCCACAAATCCGATGTACAGTGGTGAATTCCATTCCAGACTTTGTTCAACTATTATTCTCAAAGTGGCTATCTGGTCTGTACATGATCTGTTTTGTCGAAAACCTGCTTGTTCATCTCTCAGTTTCTAGTCTATGGACTCTTAATCTCTCAAGGATAATCCTGTTTAATACTTTTCCTGGCACTGATAGTAACATTATTCCTCTATAATGTGTGCACCCCTGTAAATTTCCCTTCTTAGGCAACTTAACCAGATATCCTTCCTTCCATTCTGCTGGTATCTCTTCCTTTTCCCAGACTTTACCAAGTAATTTATATAACATCTCTGTAGCCGTGTCGATATCTGCTTTGATGGCCTCTGCTGGAATGCCATCAGGTCCAGACGCTTTTCCATCTCTTAGAAGCTTTTTGGCTTTCTTTATTTCTTCCTTCGTTGGTCTTTCACCGTTAATTTGTAACTCTTCTTCTGCTGGCTGGACGTCCGTGGGGTTTTGTGAAGCTGGTCTATTGAGAAGGTCACCAAAATATTCTGTCCACCTCTTCATTTGCTCTTTTATATTGCTGAGCAGTTTCCCATTCTTGTCTTTTATGAGGCAACTTGTTTGCTTGTATTTCCCTGTTAACTTCTTTGTGCTGCTATACAGTTCTCTCATATTTCCTTTGGCTGCAGCATCTTCTGCCTCTCTTGCCAACTCCTCGATATACTTCCTCTTGTCTCTTTTGATACTTCTGTTTACTTCTTTGTTTGCTTATGTGTACACTTCTTGAGCCTTGGCTTTGGAACTTCTGGTTTTGCTTGTGTTTAAATCTGCATTCTTGTTTTTTATGTCTTTTATCTTATTGATGGTTTCTGTTGCTATCCATGCTTTTTGTTGTCGTTCCCTTTCCCCCCGTATTTATTCACATGTCTCTTGCCATACAGTTTTGACCTGCTGCCAATAGTCTTCTGTATTCTCTACATCTTCCAGCTGTTGGAGCACTTGGAATTTGTTGGATACTGTGACCGCAAATTTGTCTCTTGTTTCTTGATTTCTTAGATGTCCTACATTAAATTGTTGTCTATAATTTTGCATTGTTTCATTTTTACTTTGGCTATCAGAAGATGGTGATCTGATGCCACATCTACTCCTCTATATACCTTTACATCCTGCAATGATGATCTAAACTTCTTGTTTATGCATATATGATCAACCTGATTTTCTGTTCTATGGTCTGGTGATATCCATGTTGCCTTGTGTATTTTCTTATGTGGAAACATGCTTCCTCCTATAGCCAGTTGATTTGAAGCACAAAAGTTTGAGAATAGTTCCCCATTTTCATTCATTATTCCTAGCCCATGTTTTCCCATGACTTCTTCAAATCTTGTGTTGACTGTACCTATCTTTGCATTCATGTCACCCATCAAAATAAAATTGTGATGTCTCTTCTTTTTACTTTATCCATAATTTCCTGTAGTCTAGTATAAAATGCTTCTTTCACCGACTCTTCTTTGTCATTAGTTGGTGCATAACATCGGATGACATTTACATGTATTTTCTTTTTAGCTGATTTAAAAGTAGCTGTTATTATTCTGGGTCCAACAGCTTCCCATTCAATGAGTGCTTTATTTAGATAACATAAGAGCTACCCCTTCACTGTGGTGTGAACTTTCGTCTTCATGTCCTGAGGACAGCACCAATTCACCTTTGATGAGTTTCTTCCTGTTTACCCCCTTCCACTTTGTTTCACACATTCCAAGAACCTCGATTTTATATTCCCTCATTTCTGCTACTACTTGTGCCACTTTCCCTTGTTCGTTTAATGTCCGAACATTCCAGGTGCCAAATCTGGAAGTTCTCCTAGAAGAAAGAAGGTTAGTCAGCAACGCATACTCCTGTCGGCTTTCTCTGTGTTGCATCATACGCCTCCCTGCGAGAGGACCTTCCTCTGTCTTGGATGGCTGTGTTTTATTTTCCTTAATTGACTTGTCCATATTTGTTGAAGTTTTTTGTGGTTTAAATTTTTTACAGGATGGGGTAACCAGCCCCATGCCCAACCCTCCTTAGTCGCTTTCTACGACATGCATGGAAGAGAACAGTGTTACTATTCTTTGCTCCCCTTTCTGGCCCCGGTAACACACGGGTGAGCCTCCTGTTGTCTTGCTTCTATTGCCTCTACCAATAATCATTCGCTTGAAAGTGTCCGATGTTTAACTAATTGTTGGTTGTTATTATTAGAGCATTCAGTGTATTATAGTTTCTTAAACTGCAAGATTTATTTGGTATAATTATGTAAGTTACAATTATTTATTGTTGGTGATGACTAGTCCTTTAAGATTGTTTAAGTGCATTTGAATGAGTGTCGTCGACCGGGACTTGGACTGGATTAATTCAAGCCCTGGCGAAGACATTTGAAGGAGTGTCGTCGACCAGGGACTGGCGGCTCCTGAGCCGACCCAGCTCTAATGGGTACCTCCGAAGACGGCGAGTATCTGCCTGAATGGCGAGTGGACATCTGTCAGTGTACAGGGAAAAAATGGATTCTCACCTAAAAATCAGTCTCAGGTTAGATATTCTAACCGGATCGGAGATTCTCGCTTCGAGTAATAGCGGGCGTACGTTAAAAAAAAAAAAATTATTTAACACGTAATGAATTAGAATTATAATGTAATTGTGATTTTAATTATAAAAATATATTCAACTGCTGACTAGCAACAGGAAATGCTAAATGCTCTAGCAAAGCACTCAGTAGAGAAAAGCTTGGTGAACAGTGCAATAAACTTGAATGAAAATGTTATTATTCTACGCGTATTTTCAACAAATCGTTAAATGGATATCCCAAGTCTGTTAATGGTAAATGTCCAATTACGTTTTTATAGTATGTTTAACGTGCTTATTATTATTACTGTTTTATAGTATGTTTATAATAATAATAATAATAATAATAGCCCCTTCAGTCATAACTGACTATGGGAATGCGCCCCTGAGGTGACAGCCCTCAGCTGCTTATTTTCCTGGTGCTCCTTTCGACGTTTTCTCCTCACCTCTGCTTCTTGTGTGAGCCTCTCTTCGCCCAATCTGAGGTGGCGCCGTAAATAGCATCGCCACTCAGTGCGATCGGCAGCTTCATCCTCCCATGTTGCTGGATCCATGTCCAGTGCCCTCATATCTCTCTTGCACACATCTTTGAACCTCAGCTGTGGTCGCCCAACTGTTCTCTTGCCATCTGCTAATTGTCCGTAGAAGATATTTTTTGGGATGCGACCATCTTCCATGCGGCAAACATGGCCAAGCCAGCGAAGTATGCGCTGTCTAAGAAGCGTATACATACTTTGAAGGCCAGCACGTGACAACACATAGTATGTTTAACTTGCTTATTATTATTACTGTTTTATAGTATGTTTAACCTGCTTATTATTATTACTGTTCATGTCTACATGTCTTTTAACCAAGAAAATTTGATGTAATTCTAAGAAGTAGCACCCGCATACATCAAAGTCACGAGCTGCCAGTACAAGAGATGAGAACAAGACGCTGGAGGTGTATAGGACACACATTGAGGAAACCATTATTTATTTGCAAGAGATTCCCGTTGCTCCACTTAATCAGATTATCTGTATCTATTTGTAAGGAAAGTTCGAGTGTGTTCCAACTTTTATCACTCGTGTAAACAGTAAAGTCGTCTGCAAATAGTTTGCAGGAATGAATGCTTGATGTGTAGCTTGATGTATATTTAAAAAAGTAGAGGACAAAGAATAGAACCCTGAGGAACGCCGGTATTTACTGCAGTTGATGAAAACACGGTAGAAGACATTGGAGAAATGCAAACAATAAATAACTTTTTAACCGTCCTTGTTTGTAAAGAATAATTAATTGTTTATGCCTCACGTCACGTAAAAGAGCCACTAAATTTTATCAGCAAGAGATGACACCTTGTTTCGTCCTGTCACAGCGTCAAATGAAACATCTGCTCACCCATCTATTGTAGTTTTTGTTTAAGTCTGTATTTAAAATAAACAGGAGGAGAGCAAAATAGCATGAGATGAGCTTCTATTGCCTCTGCTCATCCGTATTCGACAGAGAATCTAACATGTTACTCTAATTGTGAGTTTGTACATAATAATGATATTTACAAGTGATTATTGTTGACTATGAAAATACGCTTATAGTATATTTATGTATCGACTACTTTTAGCATAACCATTGTGGTGATGTTACTTTTCACCTATTTCACTGTTAATTTATTTTTGATTTCGATTTTATTCAAATTAGATAATAGGGATTGTTTTATGAACTTTTTTTAGGTTTATTGTATTTCTCCTTTTTTAAATTAAGTATTAAAAAGTTGTAACAATTGACTTAGTTCTGTTTGTTTTTCCTTAAAATAGTATTTCTGCCATTATTATTACTATTGTTATCACTGTTATTGTTCTTACTTGTTAGTGGATAGGAACTTTGAAATCCTAACTAATGTACACTCTATAGGTGCAACAGGATAGACGGATTTCATGTTACATCCAACCCTGCGTATCGGAGTTTGGAACATCAAGATGCTGGAATTTAGCATCCGATATAGATTACAATGATTGGCCTTGACCCTCGTGTCACTACCCAATCCCCACACGATACTCTTTTGATACTTATTGATTGTCCTTCACTTTGTTCATTTTAAATGTTTACAATTCCTATTCTTCCTCTTGAATTTTTTTTTTTAAACGTATTACATGTAATACAAGAGAGAAAACCAGATAAGGTGAGGACAAGAAATTATTAAGGGGGTACGCGAAGATGAGACAGGTTTATATTTCATAACTTGCATTTTCTGACGATTTTGCCCTGATTGCAAAATCAGGGGCACATCTTCAATTCAACCTGCAAGTCTGGAAGGAAGAGCTGGAGAAGAGAGGTTTGGTCATCAGAAGCTCCAAAACACGTTTCAGGGTGATATCACGAGAGGGATGAAGGAATCAGATTAAGCTGGGAGAATAGGTCCTGGAGCAGGCCAACCGCTTCAAATACCTTGGAGCTGTCATAGACTGGAGTGAAGGCATCAAAGAAGATTGGCTACCCAAAGGAGAGCAGCTGGGAGACTTTTTCAGGCCATAAATCAAGGATTCCTAAGCAAATAGAAGTTGGCAAGAAGACGGAGATAGCTGTATACCTTTCGCCCCATGTTCCAGTCTTGATTTATGAATGAAAGTCATGGCCATTAACTAAAATCTACAAAAGTCAGCTTCAAGCCTCAGAAATGAGGTATCTGAGGAAGGTGGTTGAAGGAAGAAACATGGTCCGCAAATAGACGATACCGCAAGGCCTCAAAACCCAGCCACTGTAGACGCCAGTAGAGCAATAACAACTAGTAAGGTATGACCATGTGTGCAGAAATTTGGAAGATCGGCTACCTCGACAAGTATGGGAAACTAAGAACGAAGAATATAGACCTCCAGGGCAACCCAGAGTCCACTGGGAGGAAAATATTGGACGATCTCTAAGAAACCGAGGATTAAGATTGGAACCAGCCGATAGGATGGTATGGCGCTCTCGCTGGCACACCTCTGCATCTCAGTGTAGAAGATGAACGACTAAGTAAGTAAGTAAGTAAGCTTTTATTATTATTAATTTGAATTGTAATACCAGCCGTTTTTAAAACAAAAGATCGGCAATTATTCTTGTGCTGTTCTGCCCCCTTATGTCAGTCCCCATCAGTGAGGTTCGAGTATTAGTCTGCTAGAACAGCTGCACAAGGACAATGTGATTGCATCTTCGTCTTTGTTTACTGCTTGCTTTTTTGTCCCTTTTATTTCGCTTGCCTTCGTCTTCTGGTGAAGCGTGTTACGATGCAACGAAAGAGTAAGTAAGCCAGTGAACCCTGACGGCATAAGTTCAATCAACCTGATTTCATGCAGAAAGTTATGTTTGACTTCAAATGATCTTTACATTTTTTTTCTTACTTTCATGATTTACCACTTACAGTTCAAGGTAACAGCTCACGTTTACTAGAAGTGAGTGATCGTCTAGAGACGTAAATAGAATGTTCGAGAACAGCGAAGATTGACCAATAAATTTAATCCAAAAGATTTGGGTTAACGAATCAGAGAGTGGCAAGGAAACACACCACGCTGAGATGACCAGAGGTCATTAGTTGGTCATTAGTATGTGAGAGTGTGTGCTGAGAAGTTTCGAGCAGCTGTGCGGACAGGTTGTATGTCTGTGGTTTTACAGACTGGCTCTTATGTGTATATACATATGTCCAGCTACCTCAAGCAAGTGTTAATCTATCGGAAGATAGATATTGATTCTGTGGTTTACAGTTAGTGTTTATTTCTATACGAGATCAGCGATTATGCTCTCTTGTAAGTATTTGATTGTGAATACATTATGTATAAGGTAGATTCTTGTTTCCAGGAATGTTTTGGAGAGGCATGATTAGCCAGTTCGGCAAGAAAAGTCTATAAATATTTAAGCAGATACGGAATGCTATTGAGGAGCATAGGTACCACAAGTATATAGTAGCAGATTTGGAAGACTAAGAATGTCTACAGGAGATAATATAATAAAGAGGAATATGAAAGTTTACAAGATGTAGAGCTCACGTAAGAAGTACCCGTAATGTCCAAGGATCCAATTTATGACTATATGCGTGCTCCATTATTTGAATTACTTGCCATGCTTGTTAACAGTATTGTGTTATTAAAAGTTTTAAAGGATCAGCATGAATTTGATTCCGTCCTTAAATGTTGCTGAACGTATGCCATTATTGTTTACACTACCACTATATGAGAAGTCACTATAACATCAAAGAAGGAACTGAACGAACCTGGGATAGTAAGAAGGATAGTAGTATCATCCAAGAATTACCACCTCTGGCGGAGTTGACCAGTAATGATATTAACTTGAACTTGGAAGACAAGAAGATAAAAGAAGAACTGTATTACTACTAGCTATACACACAAGAGTATTGTAACACCATAATAATATAAAGTAACACACAAGCGCGGTTACATATAGGCTGTGTAGAGAGGGGGAACATGCTGCATGGGCAACAGCTTGATCTCCATATAACTGTGCCTAAGCTCGCAGCCTGAAGAGGACATTCCAGCTTCACCCTATAGGTGTCGACAAAACACGGGAAGTAGCAGTTACCGTGTATAAGTATTTTTCCCAATTGGCGTAGGACATGGCGCCAGGGGCTGCTTCCGACTGTGGGAGAAGTTCAAGCTGGGCAGCCCCCAGTCAAATAGTGTTGTCCCGCCACTGTCTGCTTTCCCCATTGGGTGCGTGGGAATTAGGGTCAAACCCGAACTGTGGACAGAAACTTTTGCACCAAGTACTTACCACAAAACAAGAAGTAAAAAAAAAAACTCTCAGATTGTCATACTGAAACGTCCGGACTACTTTGACTGGACTATCCGAAAACCTATAGGACATAAACGATGTCAAGCAGACAGCCGTAATCAATGACGAGCTTAAACGACTTCAGGTAGATAGAGCTGCACTACAGGAAACGCGCCTGTTAGGCTCTGAAATGGTGAACGAGAAGGACTATACATTTTATTGGCAAGGGAAAGACCTTAATAAAACTAGAGAACACGGAGTAGGTTTTGCGGAAAAAAATCGCTAACTACAATGGTTGAACCTGGCGAGAATGGATCAGAACGCCTGTTAACGCTCCGCCTGCAAACTAGCGCAGGTCCCATCACCCTTGTCAGTGCGTTTGCTCCTACTCTGTACTCTACCTCAGAAGCTAAAGATGAGTTCTACGAGAATCTAGCAGCAGACATTAAAAGCATACCTAGGCAAAAACAGCTTGTTCTCATTGGTGACTTTAACGCTAGAGTGGGTGCCAATAATGTTTCATGGCCTTCATGTCTGGGCAGGTTTGGTATTGGCAAGATGAATGAAAATGGACAACGGCTCTTGGAGTTGTGTGTCCATCATGACCTCCGCGTGACCAACACCTACTTTCAGACAAAACCCCAGCATAAGTTGTTATGGAGACACCCACGATCCAAGCACTGGCATCAACTGGATTTGATTCTCGTCAGAAGGCCACTTCTCAGGTCTGTGCTCTCCACGTGCTCGTACCATAGTGCAGACTGTGATACAGATCACTCCTTGGTTTGCTGCAAAATCAGAGCACAACCAAGAAAACTCTATCGTGTCAGACATGAAGGGAAACCACGCATTGATACCAGCAAGATATCAGACCCTGTCATGATCGCTCAATTTACCGTGTCCTTCACGAAAGTACTCAGTAGCCCTCAGCATTGTCATACTGTTACAGAGAACTGGGAGCATCTACAGAACACAATTCAAAGTATTGCACTTGCCACCTTTGGTAAGAAGACAGCGAAGTCAAACGACTGGTTCAAATCTTCATCAGATATGATGTCACCTGTCATTGAAGCTAAGCGCAGCGCTGCGACTGAATACAAACGTTCACCGAGTGCTAGACCTCTACAGATCCTGAAGGCTAGGAGAAACAAAGTTCAACAACCTGTTCGACGCTGTACAAATTACTATTGGCTCCAGCTCAGTTAGAACATCCAGACCGCAGCGCAAACAGGCAACATTAGACACATGTATGACGGTATAAAGAAAACACTTGGTCCCCCAAAAAGGTAAGACGGCACCGCTAAAAACCGTCAACGGAGAGAAGCTAACCGATAAGGGTAAGCAGATGGAGAGGTGGGTCGAGCACTACTCTGAGCTTTACGCTAGAGAAAATACCGTTAGCCTGCAGCCCTCGATGCTGTCAAATGTCTGCCAACTATGGAGGTGTTAGATGCTGAACCAACAATAGAGGAACTCAGCAAGGCCATTGATAGCTTGGCCTCTGGCAAAGCACCAGGCAGTGATGAGATTCCTCCCGATTTAATCAAATGCTGTAATAGCACGCTATTACATCCCCTGCATAGGGTGCTGTGCCAGTGCTGGAAGATACACCTATTCCTCAATACATGCGAGATGCCAAGATTGTAACACTGTATAAAAATAAAGGAGACAGAAGTGATCGCAATAACTACAGAAGCATCTCTCTTCTTAGCATTGTTGGTAAGGATTTTGCCAGAGTCATCTTAATGCGACTACATAAGTTAGCTGAGCGCATATATCCAGAGTCACAGTGTGGATTTCGAGCTTACAAGCTCAACAACAGACATGATATTTTCTCTCCTCCAGGAAAATTCAAGAGAGCAGTAAAGGCCTTTAAATATCGCCATTATAGACCTCACAAAGGCATTTGAACTAGTAAGTAGGGATGGACTCTTCTAAATCCTCCTGAAAATAGGCTGCCCTGCTAAATTGCCAGAAATGATAAAATGACTCCATGACGACATAAAGGTAACAATCCAATATGCTGGAAGCACATCACAGCCCTCTAACATACGAAGTGGCGTTGAACATGGCTGCGTTCTGGCTCAAACCCTCTTCGGGATCGTCTTTACCTTACTCCTGAAACATGCTGTTAGAGATGCAACTGAAGGAATATGCCTTCACACTAGGTCAGATGGCCGTCTGTTTAATCTCGCAAGGCTGAAGGCAAAAACAAAAATCAGAAGGGTCACTATAAAAGAATTGTTGTTTGCTGATGACGCTTCAATCGTTAGTCAAAGCCAACAGGAGCTTCAGAGCTTGATGAATCGCTTCATCAAAGCATGCAAGGACTTTGACCTCACTATAAGTCTGAAGATAACAAATGTGCTTAGTCAGGATGTGAGTACTGCACCAGTTATCACCATCAATAACTATGAGTTGGCAGTGGTGCACCACTTCACATAGTTCGGGTCTACCATCAATGACAAACTCTCACTGGACACAGAAATTGACAGCCGTATTGGCACAGCTGCAGCTACCTTTGCCGGCCTCACATCGCGTATTTGGGGAAACTCCAAACTCACAAAGAAGACCATATCCGCGGTATATCACGCCTGCGTCACCAGCACACTTCTATATGGCAGCGAGACATGGGCAACCTATCCTAAGCAAGAAAGAAGGCTCACACCCTTCTGTCGACTGTGTCTACGCCACATCCTCGGCATTGCAGGGAAAGATAAAATTACACATGTCGAGGTGTTGTCACCTACTGGCCTTCAAAGCATGTATACACTGCTTAGACAGCGCAGAATACGCTGGCTTGGCCATGTGTCACAGATGGAAATAGTGCAGCAGTAATCATCCTTTTTTGCCCCTTCCCATCTAGTTTATATTTTTTGCTACATGAACACCAGTGCAATTAACACGTGAGCCATCTGGCAATTAAGCCCTATGTGAAACAGAGAGCGAAGCGCGGAGCATGACGCAATATATTCTGTGATCAGGGGAACACGATATTCAGTCTGAGACGGACCATGGATTGTAAAACTTTCAAGGGAAGTAATTGCGTACCTGATATTTGGCAAGGCGGAGATGATGAAAGTCAAGCCAGAGAGGCAGAGGCGGAAGAGGTGGTAAAATTACCTTTGATTCAAGAATCGAACGGCAAATTGGCTCGGGTCTGTCATTAGGTGTGACTTTCGCATTAAAGTACGATAGAACGGAATTTATCAATATATACCATGTCTCTCCGATAGCCATGATCAGTTGCCCAGAAATATATCTGAATTCACTAGCGCGTTATCTTAAGATTTCTCGTACAGAGTGAAATTTATTAGATATTCGTGGAGTGTTTCATTTTTCTGATTGCGGTAATTTATATACTAGCCTTTAAGTGATTTAGTGTGTTTAAAGTTTTCATTATATTTCACTAAGATTTTCTGTGCTAATTAAATAACTTATAGCTAAATTTTCCAGCCGTAAAGTGAATTTAATTACTCGCTATTTCCCAGTAAGAGATGTTTTAATTGACTAGTACATACATTAAATAACTGTCTACTGACGGTATATATTATTTACTTCTATCCATTTTATGTAATTTTATAAATACTACCGTTCATATCACGCGTTAAAAAGAGAACGATAGGATAAGCTGGACAAGTGTGTTTTAAATGTAATTTATAACAGAAAGGTGAAGAGGTCCTATTTTAACACGTGTTAGATATGATATTGATAATTTGGTTAAATGTTTATATGTTCTTTTCCTAAAATATAGGCTGATCAAACCTGAGTACTAGCGGCTTTCTTATGGTCATATGAACTTATGATCATACAAACGTATAATATTATAAGCATCCCAGGATGTTTAATATTGATAAGGTTCTTGCTATGATCTGTGCTGTTGAATTTTCCTCATTTTTATGAGAGAAAGCAGAATAAAAACATTAAATAATAATACTAACTGGACCAGAACTATTACCAGATTTATTAAATCAATCTCATCAGCCAGCTGTGGCGAAATATATTATCAGCAACATTTGTGTAACTTAAACCTAACGTTTCAGCCACCAGAGGCTAGACAGCCCAGGAACCATATATATATGTTCTA
Organism: Oreohelix idahoensis; assembly: GCA_024509875.1. NCBI lineage: Eukaryota > Metazoa > Mollusca > Gastropoda > Stylommatophora > Oreohelicidae > Oreohelix > Oreohelix idahoensis. Next base: position 61,668 of record JAMPIV010003222.1, on the reverse strand, counting down.
TTTATCCTACATCGGCGATCACCACGCATGAACCGTACTTCAACCAACTGAAGGCATAGATAACTTATTGTATCCAGGACAAATTAAAACACCGACTCCAGCGACTCCTCTGAAATTTGCAGTCAGCAACTACGGAGAGTCTGGGGCTGGATTTAGCAAAACTTAAATTTGACACTAATAGCATAATTACTTATTGGTGTATTTCCTTGGAATGCCTGCGACAACTACTGGGGTAAGAAGATCTGAAAGTGGCCACTGTGTGTATGTGAATTGAATGAACAGAGAAAGAAACATACGTCTTTTGTTAACATCATATACTTATATGGTTTCTTCTTTCTTTTTTTTATCTCAATAATCTGATTAGTCACGGGATAGATTACATTAGGAACCTATTCTTTTCCCATCCTGACTATTTCATAACTTATTGTTACCTTTTGATCTTTTGGGTAAATTAACCTCTGTTGGGATCGTCCTTTCTTTTCCTTAACAGAGGGGAGAACCTATTTGATGAATTTTTTTCATTTTTGTCTGTAAACCATGATCTATTGATGCATATGATTTATGTTGTGATTTTCTATTAATAATAAACTTTATTAAACCTTTAGTTATCGTGTCGGTCAACCCCTATCCATTATATGTTATCCATAGTTTGTTTTCACGTTCGTGCGTATTCGTCATAGAATTGTATGCATGTGAGTGCAGTGTAACTTGTATTTTCGTACAAGGAGAGAAAGTGCGTCTGATTTAAATATCGTCGTCCAGATAGGCTGGATTAGATAAATTATTCTATCCAGAGACTTTCCTTTCTCTTACACGATCACCCTCGTGATAAAAACTATATCTTACCCCTTACTTTCACATTGTCATCACTATCACCTCTGCTCAGACAGGGCTATAAACATCTATTACCTATCTGATAATCTATCCACGACATTAATGTGGGCACGTCCGTAGGATTTGAATCTAGTTCAGGAGACTCTACGACCTAATCGTCGCTAATCGAGGGACTGAACTCTAGCCTGAATCTAGATAAATGTCTAAGTCTTATATGTAATCAGAAATTTCATCTATATAGATAGAGTGTGTTTGTGAGTTTGTCTTGAGTGTTAGGGTATACAAATAATTACCCCCTGGACAACGATCTTAGTATTTGGGCGTTTGACCACACACATATAGGACTGTTTTTCTTTCCACAGCATCATAGAGTTACGTGCAAATTGTTCTGAGTATAATCTTCGTCAGATATATGAGATATATGGTAATTTTGTGTAAAGCCGTAAGTACGTGTGATTGTTTAACAATCACAAGGTTTTTTTTAAACAAGCAGCACAGTTTGAGCTAAGCAAAGGACCGATTTCTGACTTAACGTCCCTTACTCTTAACTGACTTCTAGAGTGGGTGAGTTTAGGTGGATTTATAAAATAAGGGAAACACATTTTTTTCTCCTTCATTTTTTGCAAGAAAATTTTTTATATCCACCGATAATAAAAGTAGTTTTTCCACTGTTAGACTGACCTACCATTTTTTGGCTTAGTCGTCTGTATTAGGAGCATAGGCCAGATAGTAACAGCGATAGATTAGATAACGGATAACAGGACAGGAGGTATCTCAGTGAAATAATATTATTTTTTTTTGGTTTGTTCTTCTCGTAAGTTCGTTAAGGATAGAGTTTTTTTTCTTCTTTTTTTCTTCTTTCTCTCTCGGGTTAACGGCATTTAGTTATTAGCCATGGCTAAGCGAGCTAAACTTAGAGCCTTGCTGAGAGAAGAAGCAAAGGAAACAAGTGATTTAGTGTGTTTAGAGTTTTCATTATATTTCACTGAGATTTTCTGTGCTAATTAAATAACTTATAGCTAAATTTTCAAGCCGTAAAGTAAATTTAATTACTCGCAATTTCCCAGTAAGAGATGTTTTTAATTGACTAGTACATACATTAAATAACTGTCTACTGACGGTATATATTATTTACTTCTATCCATTTTATGTAATTTTATAAATAACTAGTGCTCATATCACACGTTAATAAAAGAACGATAGGATAAGCTGGACACGTGTGTTTTAAATCTAATTATAACAGAGTGGTGAAGCGGTCCTATTTTAACACGTTTTAGACATGATATTGATAATTTGGTTACATGTTTATATGTTCTTTTCCTAAAATATAGGCTGATCAAACCTGAGTACTAGCGGCTTTCTCATGGCCATATGAACTTATGATCATACGAACGTATAATATTATAAGCATCCCAGGATATTTAATATTGATGAGCTTCTTGCTATGACCTGTGCTGTCCAATTTTGCTCATTTTCATGAGTACTAACCTTATATGTTTTCCTTTGTTTTATGTATATATCTTTTAAGTATTGATTGGGCATCTCTTGAGGCATCTATACTTAAAACCTTATCACCTGTTAAGTCTATATTGTGATTTCTATAGTAAGTTTTTAATTCAAGCCTTTGTTGCTCATACTTTTTACAGTGGATCAGGTAGTGGTCTATGTCATTCTCTTCCTGATATTCTTGGCAGTATGGTTCTTCTATCATAAAGTATGCTGCACCGAGACGGAGACGCCACAGTTTTTTATTCGATGGTATCTTTAATTCTTCTATGCCTGGCACGTCCTCGTTGGTTCTTTCAGCAGTTTGAACGCGTGTCTGCCTTTTCTACTTTTCTTCCATGTTGTCTTCTATTCCGTGTTTATAGTTTTCTTCACTTGGCTCTTGATCTCCGACCTTCCCAGTCCTGCTCTTATATTGTTTTTACTTGTTCTTCCATTCTTGGCGTTCTGGTCTGCCAACTCGTTACCAGCAATACCTATGTGTGCTGGAACCCACACTAGCCTCACACTACATCCTCTGTTCCCTAGTGATGTATTAATTGCTAGAATTTCTTCCTTTATGTCTGGCCGGCTACATTTACCTGTGTGTTCTAGTGCTTGTAGTGATGATAGTGAGTCTGTAAATATCGTAACAGTTTCTGGTGGGTTAACTTCGATTATTTTTAAACTTTTAAGGATTGCTACCATCTCTGCGGTAAAAATCGAAGCCCCTTCAGTTACACTGTAGCTCTTTTTTATTCCCCATTGTGGTATTACAACTCCGGCACCTAGTTTCCCACTATCACCCTTGGATCCATCAGTGTAGACGGCCAGACTTTGTTTAGTTAGTTGATCTATGAACTTTCTACTTATCATTTTGACTTCCTTATCTTCTATGTTTTGTTTGATCTTTTCAGTAAGTGAGTAGTCTATGATTGGTGTTTTTAGTTCCCAGGGTGGTATTTTGCTTTTGTATTTATTACTATTTTCAATTCTGTTTGATAGTTCTTTGAACTGCGTTAGGTTTTCTATAGTTCTCCACCCTGTTGGATATCTATCTTTATTTAAGGGGACGTCCCATACACTTGGTTGGTTTTTGACAAATGCTTTATGTGCTGCGTGGGTGACTTCTTGTGCTACTTTACTCCAATAATTTAATCTTAGTTCTTTCCATCTTAGACCAAGGGGAGGTATGCCAAGAGCTACTTCTAGAGCTTCTACTTGTGTTGATATGAATGCACCTGTAATGGTTCTCAAGGCTGCATTTTGAATCCTGTCCAGTTTTGCTTTATTAGAAGCTGCAGCTGAGTCATAGACTATGCTTGCATAATCCAGTTTCCCCCTGATGAAAGACGTGTAGAACATAAGCATTATTTTATTGCTGTCCCCCATCCATTACCTTTTACAATCCTTAGTATATTTAGGGGTCCCTACAGCTTTCTACTAAATTGTCTATATGTTTATTATAATTTAGTTGTTTATCTAAAGTTATGCCAAGAAATCTTGTTGTTGAGGAGGTACATATTTTCTGTCCTTTAATGGTTAAATTGATTTTATTATTTTTTTTTTTTTAAATTTCCTTTGCTGAAAATCATACCTACTGTTTTGTTTACATTAATTTGGAAGCCCCAACTTTTCATCCACTCTGAAACTTTGTCTATTTGATTTTGAAGTTTTTTTGTAAACATGGTCCAAGTTTTTTCAAGATCGCCAAATGGCACAGTCATCTGCAAATTGTGATACGGCATTCTTTATGTCATTAAATTCATCTGCTAAATCATTTACAGCTATAGTGAAAATTGAAGGAGAAATCACTGATCCCTGAGGAATCCCATTCTGTTGTTCATATATTTATGATCTATCATTATTCACCTGTACAGCAAAATACCTGTCCTGTAAAAAGTTTTCTAGATACCTATAGGTTTTACCAGTAATGCCAATCTTTTTCATTTTGTAAAGAGCTCCATCTCGCCAGCATTCATCATATGCTCTAGCTACATCTAGAAAGACTGCCACTGTTTTCTCTTCCTCTTGAACCCTAGCTTTACATCATGTTCTAATCTTACAAGCTGGTCTACTGTACTTCTGTCTGCTCTAAACCCTGACTGGTTTGGGCTATATAACTGGTTTTTTTCTAGGTAGAATTTAACTCTTTTATTCACAACAGTTTCCAGTATTTTACCTAGTTGTGATGTTAAGGAGATAGGCCTATATGAACTTACATCATGGGCTTCCTTATTGGGTTTTAGGATGGGTACTATCATAGCTACTTTCCATGCTTTTGGTATCTTTCCTAAGCTCCAGATTTTGTTATAGAGGGAAGTTATTTTGTTTATAGTTTTTTGGGTACTTTCTTAAGGATTTCATAACTAAGTATATCATGCCCTGAGGCAGTGTTAGATTTCTCATTTATTGCACTAGTTACTTCTTCCTCTGTTATATCAGTATCTAAATAGTTTGTTTCATCTATCTGATCTGGTAGTTCTTTTGAAAACTGTATCCTAAGTCTTTCTTTTCTGTCATTTTCTTCCTGTCCAAGACTACTTTTTGCACTGACTTTATAGAAATACTCAGCTAGGGCATTAGCTTTTTCTTTATCTGTTTCTGCTCTCTTTGGTAGTTTGATTGTTGGCATTATTGTTTTCTTATTGTTCCCTTTGATTGCCTTAAGCTTTTTCCCAATTTCTTTAATTTGGGTGCTAGGTTTAAGTGACTGACAAAACTCCTTCCAGTTAGTTTCTTTGGCTTTAAATATTATTCTGTAAGATTCATTCCTAATATGTTTATACTCATCATAGTTTTCTTCTGTTCTGTTATTTCTATATTTTTACAAGGCTCTTTTTCTTCTCTCATGAATTTCTGCACAGCTTTTATTCCACCAGGCAACTGATTCTTTATTCCACTGAGTTTTTCTTATTTTTTTATGTTATTTATTGATTTTAGGTGCTGTGGCATATTTTTTATTTGGTATACATTGATGCGTGATGCGATATGATGATGGATGGTACCCGCATGTCTGGTTTTGTGTAGTGTGTACATGATGTACAGTCAAACAATGATCATACAAAACAGGGCAATCCACACAAGGACGTCAGTTAACTCACGACGTATAAAGTCAATGATGCTTGTAACAGCTAGTGACGTTTTTCTGTATCATTTATTGTGGACGCCACAGTGACAAAATGTATACGCGAATATGTAGGTACATCAGACAGTCATTATCACAGCAACATAGTCAGTACAGCAATGGATGGTAGACAGCATCATAATAAAGATGATTCACAGGCATGTCAATACATTATAAGGCTGTAATGTAGTCGGGAAAATTCTCCATCCCTTTCTATCTTAGCCAGGAGATAACCAGATGTATGAGATCAGTTCACTCTCCTTAATCTGACTTCAGCAAGACAGACACGTCTTCTGAAGTATAAATAATGTCTTCAAAAAATCCTCTAGATAACAAAAGGTTTCAAACCTAGTTCATGTAGCGAAGTAGCAAGTAATGGTCCTTGGGACATGCATCAACCCGATGCGGTTCAATGTAGCAATATGTGAGCTGAGAAAACATCTCGTGATGACGACTTTCAAGGACAGGCTACGAATCAAATGTCACTCACGAACAGAAATCGATAAAGTTAATGTAAATGTAATTTACCTTGCCTTCAGGAAATAACCACAGAAATAATACGCCTTCCGGCGTGTGGAAATACACTAGAGGTATCATCTCGAATAAACGAATTATCCATAAGAGGACTTCACATTCCTGACAGAATAAATTAGCAGAGACGCTCTCACAGAGACGTCCCTTCGCTATCGAAATCTTCGCTCACTGACTGGTGGGCGGAAACCGTTCGACAAAGACCCAAGACTTAGACATGCGCAGTCCAGCGCGAATCGACCACAGCTCAGATAACTTAAGACACAAGGACCTTTACTAAGAACCAGCTTAAGAATGATTACCTTATAAGGATAACCCAACAGGTTGCCAACCGCTTTTTAAAAAACGGCCTAGCCAGTCCATACATGGACTCGATTCAAGAACGCTTAACAAATTTAACAACCATCGACACCAACGCGAGAAGACAACTGCTTACCATGAAAAGTGACTATAAATTCCACATGATTATTTCCCTTTCATTACAAAATATATATTGTACATAAAACGATGTTGCGAGAATTTCACACGCAACATATCACCACCACCTCCCGATAAAAAAAAAATGTGGAACATATTTTTTTTTTTAAATATCCAAGAGCATGCGATAAGCGGCTCAAAACGCACGAATTATGCGCGGATAATTAATTAAATTGCCTAACATGAGGCTAAATATAGAATGTCTGGTGAGAATATACCTCAACAGAAAAATAAATATGTCTCAAAAAATATTCATATCGGGGAGGTGTCACCAACACACATCACGCTAGCATGTAAACACAATATACGTATGCAAGTTACCATAGACATCATTAAATAGCATAATCTAATATTGTCTTAAAAATGGATGTACAAATCTGATAGAAAAATTTAAATAGTACATTATTTGCCATGTAATGGGCCTAGTACATAATGAAATTAAAGTACATGACGATCCAGGACACATCCTCTGAAGTTCCGAGGGTAAGTACACAATGTAGAACTCGTCATGCTTGATAATAGTAAGGTAAGTCCTCAGCTCATCAATGACATTCTGAGAAAGTACAAGCAATATAACGCTAATTAACAACTAATATGCTTCATAAGGTACAATACATTATTAATAATTGTGGCTGTTTAGTAAACTTATGGCCCTTATATTAACTACTCAGTCTTCCTCTATCATCTTAAAAAATGAAACAGAAGAAGATGATAACAAAGCACGATAATATGTGTATACATATAAAGTGAGTACAGATGTGCTAATCTATTGTAGTAATATAGGTGTGTTATGACTCTGTAATATCTAGAAATAGGACATAAGTATTAGTTAGGAATCATGTGGGGTGTACCATCACAACGAGATCTATCAAAATTCTTATCACTGTTGAGCCCATTGCTCTTATTTGACCTCCATTTAGCATAGTTGCGATTGTTATCTTCTCTTTGGTCAAAATATCTTTGTGATGGATTTTGTTGTTTCCCATAGAAATTACCACAAGGTTGACAACCTCTATTGGAGTCACCTTTTCCAAAGTTCCTATAAATATTAGAACCAAAATTTTGGGGACCTTTTAAATTGTTTCCAATTACTCGAAGAAGGAAAATTACTACGTGATGAACGCTCTTGGCGCTGTTCATAATCACGATTACCTTTCCTAGCAAAATTGTTATTATTATTGCCTGTGGCAATGTGCTTAACAGATGAATCATACTGCTTGGGCTGAGTATGACGCGTAACCACAATGGTAGAATTTTTTTTGTTTAGCAGATAATGATTACCATTCTGGGAATGAGTACTAATAGGTTTGTTTTCTGATGTCAACTTATCAGGACTGACCACTACAGTCGGAATACTTTTGTTGGCCTGACGCCAACTCCCATTAGAGGCAGTATCGCCATTTCGTGGGAAACAATATTTGCCACGAAAAGATTTATTCACATATTGTTTATTATTACTTTGAGTATTGAGTGCATGTGGCTGGCTCTTTGCATTCGTAACATAATGACCATCAGGTTTATGTTTAAATCTATCCACCTTGGTAGTAGATAATATCTTATTATACAAAACAATATCTAATAACCCGTCAACTCTTTTACGAAGTTTTGTAACTTCTGCTTCTGCAATAGTTTTCTCTCTAGCAACAGCTTTGTATACTCTCTCGTTGGTTTTAACCTTCCTGTTATAATCCAACCTTATGTCATGTAGCTGGGAAGTAAGAGTCTTTTCTCTAGTGATCCTATCTCTAAGATCTATTTTCAATTGTTCATTTTGAGATGTAGTTTCTAAAACTGTAGCTCTTTCCTGAATCAATTCAAGTTTAAGTGCTTCAATAGCACTATGCTGGCTAGTTACAAATTCATCAATCTTTTCAGGAACAACTATATCCTTCTCATTCACTACCTTTGTTTCTTTCAGTTCCATAGATGACATCTTCTCCTCATGCAAGTTCATAATTTCTTCAGTTTGCATGTGCATCTGAAATTTTTTCTCTTTAGCTCTAAGTTTCTGATCCTCAATTTCTATTTTCTGTTTTTCAATCTCAAACTCCAAATCTATATAATTTGACTTCCACTTCTCATTGTTCATTTTGACTTGTTCTAGCTCTCTAATAAGAGCCTGTTCCTTACATAGATATTTGTCTTTAATTGAGTTCATCTCATCTTCCAACTCTTTTTTCTCCTTTTCCAGTTGAAAATGTCTTAACTCATTCTCATGAGGAAGAGCTAATGTTTCTATTATCTTCCACAGTAGTTTTAAATCAAGCGTGGAAGAGTTCATCTGCTCCATCTGGTTATTCAACAACTGTTTTAATGAGATTACTTCATCATCTAACTGTTTCTTCTGACTAAGAGAAGAGTCATAGAATTTCTTATTATCTTCTATCAACATTGTCACTTTACCCTTTAACACAGTATTTTCAGAATTCATTGCTGATAACTTATCAGTAAGAGCTTTCTTTTCATTCTGAAGCTAATTTATTGTTTCCTTTAATGAATCCAACTCCAAACTACTGCTCCTCTGAGTATTTGGTTTTCTCTCATCATAAAAAATTGTAGATATCAACTTGGAAAGTTTCAATGCTTTCTCTTTTGAATAGTCGTATCCAAACTTACACAAGGCATATTGTTTTAGATCCTGACTCACTTGAAGTAGGAGCTGTTCTGTGGCATATTCTTCACAGCTTGAGCCAAATAAACGTAATTTTTTTTTCCTTCACGGAGAAAATAATCCAACATATCCATTATGTCTAATAATATGAGTCCAGAACCTGAAATAATTAACTAATTTATTTCAAACCTAAGTGTAACAAGTCTTAATTAAGCACTTGTATATTCACATTACATTATGTTATCACGGTCTCTGTGGGAAAACAAGTCTCCAATCAAAGAACTTGTATATGAAATGTCAACAATCAATTCTTGATCATAAGTGCACTTCTCATTCAATAGTGCACGACACTATTCATCATTCATTTATCATCAGTGTAGTAGTAACAGTGCATTAGCATAGCCCATTAACTAATTACTATAACTGTAAATAATGACTATGTAAACACAAGCAGAATGTAAACATTGAAAATGTAAACAATGTAAACAATGTAAACAATAACAATGTAAACAATAACAACGATCAGCAACAATACAAAAACATTCGCAGAAATCAACTAAAAATAAAGCGGAAATTAAAGAAATATCACAAAAAATGTGACGATATCTGCGAGGATATTAGACAATACACATGACACCACAGTGTATAAACAAAAAATGTTGTATGAAACTAAACTATAGTAAAGAGGAGGCTAACAAATACAAACAAATCAAAACAAAACTAAAGAATGCGAAATAATAACGAAAACAATATTAACACATGTCATCACAACTAACAGAAATAGCAACAAAAGTCGCTTAGCAAATTCCAGTATCGGAAATTTGCACACCCTACAGAACACTCTCAATAGAAAACCTCTGCTATGTGGTATGATCTATAGGAGTCGCCACCCAGCCAGACCCGCGAAATATAAACATATAGTTATACAAATAACATATAAACAAATAACATATAACAATATGACAAAAGAATGAGATGAAACACAGAAGACTCAGCAGAAGTATAAGGGTACAGTTTACGTACAAACAGGCCACTTAACTTATAGGCTTCCAATCGTAGAACAGCAGAAAAAACAGATGTCCATCAACGTCCTAAAGAGCGAAGCTCCAACGATGATGCATCTGCACTGCTCAACTGCCACGACGATGATACTAGAGCTTCTGATATACAGGTAGCGTTGTTACGGCACTTGTCCTTCTTAAATATAACAGCCACCAGTTTCACTCGGTACTTGGCCTTCTTAACACAAGAACTTGTAAGAATCGGCACTTGACCTTCTCAAAAAACGACAGCACTGGAACCTTGACAGCAGCAACTTGCTTGACTTGCGTTAAAGACAACAGCAGTCCGTGTTATCCGGCAATATGCAATAACGCCGGGTACTGTCAAATTTCTGTTTCAGTCAAAAAATTGCAATTTTGACATTAACCGGACAACGCCGAGTACTTTGAAAATTTTGAAGATGTTGACTGTCTTGAAGAATGTTGATTTCTTGAAGGATGCTGATGAATTCTTGTTGAAAATGAAGTGGGTAAGGGACCCCGTGTTTGCTGGTACCAGATCAAACCAGCTTATGGCCACCAAATGATGCGTCGTGGTGGGCTTATCGAATGCCTTTGGACTGGCCACCAAATGATGCGTGATGCCATATGATGATGGATGGTACCCGCATGTCTGGTTTTGTGTAGTGTGTAGATGATGTACAGTCAAACAATGATCATACAAAACAGGGCAATCCACACAAGGACGTCAGTTAACTCACGACGTATAAAGTCAATGATGCTTGTAACAGCTAGTGACGTTTTTCTGTATCATTTATTGTGGACGCCACAGTGACAAAATGTATACGCGAATATGTAGGTACATCAGACAGTCATTATCACAGCAACATAGTCAGTACAGCAATGGACGGTAGACAGCATCATAATAAAGATGATTCACAGGCATGTCAATACATTATAAGGCTGTAATGTAGTCGGGAAAATTCTCCATCCCTTTCTATCTTAGCCAGGAGATAACCAGATGTATGAGATCAGTTCACTCTCCTTAATCTGACTTCAGCAAGAGAGACACGTCTTCTGAAGTATAAATAATGTCTTCAAAAAATCCTCTAGATAACAAAAAGGTTCAAACCTAGTTCATGTAGCGAAGTAGCAAGTAATGGTCCTTGGGACATGCATCAACCCGATGCTGTTCAATGTAGCAATATGTGAGCTGAGAAAACATCTCGTGATGACGACTTTCAAGGACAGGCTACGAATCAAATGTCACTCACGAACAGAAATCGATAAAGTTAATGTAAATGTAATTTACATTGCCTTCAGGAAATAACCACAGAAATAATACGCCTTCCGGCGTGTGGAAATGCACTAGAGGTATCATCTCGAATAAACGAATTATCCATAAGAGGACTTCACATTCCTGACAGAATAAATTAGCAGAGACGCTCTCACAGAGACGTCCCTTCGCTATCGAAATCTTCGCTCACTGACTGGTGGGCGGAAACCGTTCGACAAAGACCCAAGACTTAGACATGCGCAGTCCAGCGCGAATCGACCACAGCTCAGATAACTTAAGACACAAGGACCTTTACTAAGAACCAGCTTAAGAATGATTACCTTATAAGGATAACCCAACAGGTTGCCAACCGCTTTTTAAAAAGCGGCCTAGCCAGTCCATACATGGACTCGATTCAAGAACGCTTAACAAATTTAACAACCATCGACACCAACGCGAGAAGACAACTGCTTACCATGAAAAGTGACTATAAATTCCACATGATTATTTTCCTTTCATTACAAAATATATATTGTACATAAAACGATGTTGCGAGAATTTCACACGCAACATACATGTTATTGCTATTTTCGGAATTTCATTGGTCAGTGTTTCTGTCCACAAGTCAGTATCATCTGATTCCATGTCTTTATATTCCATCACCTCCAGCTCTGATTGGAAGGCTTCCCAGTTTGCTTTTTTATAGTTGAAAGTCGGTTTCTCTGGTTCTGGTTGGAATGACTTTTTCATGCATGGTTATTACAATGGGCAGATGATCTGAGTTTGTGTCTTGTAACACTTCCCAATTTACATTCGCTAGGTTGTTAGTTGCTATATTTATAGTCAATTGCTGAGTCTGCCCTGTTAGCTTGTGGATTAATTCTAGTTGCAGTTCCATCATTTAGTATTAGCAGGTCATTATTTTCTATGAAGTCACGTAGGCACTTTCCTGCATTGTCTGCATGTTGTCCACCCCAAGCATAATGATGGGAATTAAAATCGCCTACTATGACTGTTTTGGGGCCTAGTTTGGTGCTTATGGCTAGTATTTCTTCCTCTTTAATTGTGCCATCTTTAGCGTATAAAATTAGGATTGTTAGATTGTTAGGTTCTGCTGCTATAGTTACCTGGATACCTTCTATGTTGGTTGTATCAAATACTTCCCAGTCTAACTAAGACTGCGACAACCCCTCCTCTACCTTCTTTCCTATCGTGCCTAAGTATCTTAAAGCCCTTACAACTATATCTACTATTTGAGTTTAAATGGGTCTCTTGAAGAGCATATATAGCGCTAGTTCCTCCTGTCTCTGCAAGTAGGGGTGCAAAATTCTTTTTGATGCCCCTACAATTCCACTGAACAATTCTTAATCCTTTCTTATCCATTAACAAATATTAACTAGTATCCCTTTTGTTTTGTGATAGAACTATTTGTTTGCTTCTTAGTTTGTATTGGCCCTATCCATTGCTTGAGGCATAAGGCCTACTCTGCGTGGTGATTCTTTAATGTAATTAAAGACTTTTTTCAATACTTGGGTTTGTGACGATTCTTCTGTTTGTTCCTCTATCATAACTCTCTCTAAGTGCTTGACAGTTTTTGTTACCCATTCTTTCCATTTAGCTTCTTGCTTTTGTTTGCCACTTTCCTTTTCTAATGCTTCTCTGTCTGTGTTAATCTCCTGTCTCTGATTTTCTATCCTTTTTATTGTAATTTCATTATCCTCTTTCAGTTCAGATAGTTTAACTAACATCATTTCATTTTCTTCTTTCAGTGCTGACAATTTAACTACATCCTGGGCAATTTGGTTTTGTATGGCTTTCATTTCTTGTAGCATTGCCTCTGCACTTTTCAGTGCATTCGTATCTTCCGAGGATGTAGTTGAATCATCTGACTGGTTTTTTGGTACTGTTTTATTACTTTCTAACTGATTCTTACTTTCTTTTGCCAACTGTGACTTAATCATTTTGACTTCCTCTTGCACATTCTTAATTTCTGTTATAACTTTAGTGCTCGTATAAGTATTGTTTTCCTTTAATTCTTTAATGACCGTTTTGAAAGGGGTTTGGGTTGTTATAGCTTCCTTCAGTGCTTTTTTGGGTCTGCTGATAAACTGGGCAGCCCTGGAATCTGGCGCTGTGGTTTCCTTTGCAGTTAATACATTTTCTGTTTGTATTATCCTTTTTATAATCAGTATCTGACTTTGCCTTTTCACACTGCGTCAAAGGGTGTGCCCCCGCACAAAACCTACATACTGTCTTCCCTCTGCAAGTGTGGCGATCATGGCCAAACTTCATGCAGTTGGAGCACTGCAACACTGGGGGAATGAAGGCTTCTGTGTTTTTTTTTTTTTTTGCTTTTCCAAATAGTATTGTCTTCGGAGGTTCCCTCCCTTCTGTTGTTATCACTATCACTGAGGTTACTATACTCCCTTTCCCTGTTATTCTGTCTACGTGTATCAGCTTTACATCTGGGTTCTGTTTGGACAGATTCTTTAAAACTTCCTCATCTGACAGGGTTGGGTTTATACCTTTTACCACACATTTTCTGGTTTCTTTTGACATTTCTATTTGGATTTTGATGTTGTGGGCCAGTTGGAACAATTTTGGTTTGTCCTGCAGTTCTTGCAGGAAAGTTTTGGTTTTTTTCTGTTTCGTTTATTGTTAGCATTATCCCTCTGTTTTGTTTTTGTATTTTGGCAATGGCTTTTTTGTCAATAACTTTTTCCAGGATCACCAGGAATTTGTCGTCCGGGAGAGATCGAAGCGTGGCTTCTGTTCCAGCTATTTGCGTTAATATACTGAAGGGGGCTGGGGGACAATGCAATAACTGACAGAACAAAGTAATGGATGAACGAAGGAATGAATGAATGTATTTATGTATACAATTATATTAGGTGTTCTCCACACAAATGTGTCAAAACTGCTAGGAGATATCTGCACACCTTATACTCTAACACGCCATTGAATCTCTTGCAGTTGCTAAAATGGAAGCAGTCAACCAGCTTTGTCAACCCAGTTTGCTCCTTTGAACTGCCCTCTGGACATGGCTTGCGTGTTTGTTGATAATGTTCGTCCTGGTACCGCTTGGCTGGTCATGGAAGACACTCTAACAGCTTCTGGGACATTTAGTTACCCTTGGAGCAGCCGCCTGGTCTGAGAGAATACTTATTGCGTCAGTTCATTTATGAATATGGTTTCATTCACTTCAAGGTCAAAGTAGCGACTGACAGTTAATATATGAATGTAGTATAATTCCTTAAGTTAACCTGTCCATGTTGTGTGTTGGTGTTTTTCTGGGTTGAAATGTCTACAGGATGGGTGTACCGGTCCATTCCCAACCCTCTTTAGTTGTTTTGTTACGAGACGTGTGGTTAAGAACAGTGTTAATATTCTTTGCTCCCCTTCCGTGCCTCGGTACCACACGACAAGTAAGCGATGGATAGGACGCACGCGCTGAGGAAACTTGTTGATACCATTACAATGAAGTTCTCATTCTGGAATCCCCAAAGTAAGAGAGTAAAGGTAGACACACACACACACACACACACACACACACACACACACTCACACACACACACACACACACGCACGAAAAACAGGTGGGGAAGAAAACTGGAGACAAATATGCAAATGATTAGGAAAACATGGAGAGTCAGGGGTTTTCCAACAGTGGGAGAGGTTCTAGGATCTCATTGAATACGAACGAACACTTCAAGTTGGGCAACCCCCTGCCATTAAGCTTCCAAATGGCAGCGGGACATAGACAATATTTGTAAGCAAGAAAGAAAGCTCAATACATTCAAACAACGGTGTCTACGCCACATCTTTAGTTTTTTATGGAAGGACAAAGTGACAAATATCGGGGTCCTGTCACGTGCTGGCATAGTTCGAATAAATAATGAACATATAATCAAACTGATACTTAAACGAAACTTTGAACATTGTGACGAGAGATTATTTAGTGTGTAGGATACCGGACTGTCACGGATTGCATCCCCCTTGCTTTGCAGTAGTGGTCCACTAATGGTCAAAACGCAAGCGTATCTAAAAGTAGGTGGTCCAACGTATCTATCTTCGCGCAAGATTACTCTTGGCAAAGATGTAGATAGAATATGAATAGCGCTCCTACCTTAGGGGATCCTTCACAAGATATTCCGAGAAGTCAAGAACAAACGCTGTTTAAGGGCTGATTTGTCAACTTATTATCTGGTCCGTCGCCTTATGTGAAGGATTTATGCAATGATTCTGGCCCGTTCAAGCCCCCAGTTGGAGTAATCCAACGAATGCCCTCTTATAAGTAATGGCTCTCTCTCTCTCTCTCTCTCTCTCTCTATATATATATATATATATATATATATATATATATATATATATATATATATATATATATATATATATATATATATATCAAGAAAGACTGGCTCATACGTTTGCTTTCGTACGTATAAACTGAATCAACCATTATTGTTTAGTTTAACAAAATATACAACAGATGTAATGGTCTATTAGTTCAACAAGTTAAAATAAGTATTAAAAGGGGTGAAAGTTATATTAAATTTTTCATCCAAGAGGGTTTGTCGGGGCGTTAGAAATGTTTTTGATTTTTGCTGTAGCCTGTTACACAAAAACATAGCTCCAGATGAGCCCAGCAGAAGTGGTTTCCGTCACTTCTTTTTGGTGATGAGTACATTTCTCCACATAACTCGTACACTGGAGGCGGTTAGTGTTGATACTCTTCTCTCATACTAGTGGCGTAGGAACTTCAGTATTTAAGTCTGATGGCTTTTAACCAGGAACTGTGACAATTAGAAAAACAAATGCTAAGTACATTTGTTCTCCGCAAACTAAAATGCCACTTGTCATGCACTCCACCCACCAATGTTAACCTCTAGGAAGAATTAAATGCCCGAGCACACAATGTAACTCAGGGAACATGATGCAAATTCACCACTTTCCTTCCGGGTGTCAACTAGGAAATTGCGTCTGGAGTGCGTGAATAATGATTTGCCTGAGTTACAATTAAAAGGGTATATAAATCTCATAAAATGATTCTTTACACTTTAGGCACTTGTGATGTAATCATCACTCATTACTCCTCCTTACACCCATCGGAGTTCTAGGGCCATCTCTGCTGTCGGGTTTTCCCACACGACTAGTTAGAAACAATCTCCAGCTTTTGCAGTAGTGGTTCATGTATATATTATTTCCATATGTTGAGGTTGCCAGCCTCGTATATTACCACTAAGCAAGAAACCTGTAAAATGTATATTAGTAAATAATGTGTTTACACTTACTCCAACATTTTGGGAATACACACTTCTCCTGGCACAGATATAGAATGGACACAGCTCTGTATTAGAGCTTCGAGATCACTTAGGTCTGGAAATAGGAGTTAATTCCTCTGACGGCTGGTGTTCTGCAAATTCCTGGCCTGGGAAAACTGTTTGTATAATTCCTCTTATGGCTTGATCTCGGAAATATGAGTTAATTCCTCTGACAGCTGGTGTTCTACGAATTCCTGGCATGTAAAAACTGTGGTAAGAATTACTCTCTGACTAGTAATAAAATTCCCAAGTTTCCAGTCTTGTATTAAAATTGCGGGTTTACTTGTAAATTCCAAAGTTGCCCAATACTCAATCTGGTACTTATAGTTGTGGAACGATAAGTCCTATCCTCCTACCTCTGGCTTCTAGGATTTTTATTTGACGCTGTGATGCAGTCTGCCTGTGTGCTGTGAATCCGAGTTTGTTAGATTATATCTCTCATTTTCCAAGTTCAAATCCAGCTGTGTTTCCGCCAAAAGTTCCAACCAAATCATAGTATATTCTGGCGAACCAATCAAATCCATCTAGCACTGTTTGGGTGTGGAAGTTTTAAATATCCCTCGCGTGTTTAAAATATTAATTTTTAATATCCATGCGTGACCTCTTTATAAGACGTAATATTGTTCCGGGTGCTCCCATCTGCTTCTCACAATATTGTGACCGTGTTTTCCTAGCGTAATGTCTTCCACCCAGATGCCTACCCTGACAGATAATCTAATTATCGCCTTCATCTGCGTGCCTCCGCCTGACCGATATCTGGTCAGAAAGTGTGGTTTTCTTTCATCTTAAGCACAATACAAGCTTGTGTCAACACCATCAGCCGCTTCTCACTTAAGTAAAATGTTGGACCGACACGTTTCCACAGGTGATCAGACGGATTCAAAGAAATAAGCGGGTGACCGGTTTGACGACTGGGTATTGTTACGATAATACCACAGTTCAGCTGGCGGAACGTAAATACGTCTAAGGAGTGGTAAACAATAAGATACGAATTAATCCCTTAGCAAATACTACTATAGGGGAGTGGCTTGTTAGGGACTTCACCATGCTATGTCCAGCATAAAGAGTAAAGTGAACGAAAGGGCAAAATGAAATGCCAAATAACAAGTAAATAATGAAGAAATATGAAGAAAAGAAGTTTACTGCCGGAGGGCTGAAGGTGTGAGTGATCACACAAAAGGACAGGGACAGCCATTTCGTCACATGGACAAAAAGATGTATTAGATGATACCAGGATAGTGCGAGATAAGAGACTGTCTGAAAAGAAATACCCCCCTCTTTGAAAGGAGTAATGGTGTATCGAGGTCAAAGGTTAAAGTCAGGCTGTATAGAGTACTGGGTGAGATGGTATTGTGCAATCCCAGTCGCCTGTGATGCCTCCTTTCTAGACCAACATAAAACTATGGCTTATCTTGAGGTAATTAATTATCAAAACAAGTAACTGTCGCGAGGAGTTTTGAGGAGGATGGACAGCTTGTATGGAATGGATGAATAAAGATAATAATGTCTTATCGATAGTCTATGAGTTCGAAGAAACTGCCTCTCCTCGGGAAATAGTGTACTAGAAATCCTTAATGCAAAGAGAATTCTGGCAACTAAACAGGATATTTTCTGGACGATAAATTCTTCCTCAGGAATCCTACAAAAGGACTGTGTAAAGCACACAAGGTTGAGAAAAAGATTTGGTGTCCAGCCACAATTAAAATATCCCGACCCAACAGAAGTTAATTGAATTATGGCTGAGCCCCCAGGGTGTAGATTTATATTTAAACAAAATACAACCCAATAAAGTTAACAAGAAAAATAACAACAGACGCTGTTATGTTAAATTGGATATAAGGGTATAGATTCTCACATTTCTTATTATACATATAAATATGAAAAAAGAGTTTAGCTCTACTGTTAAGAAAAAAAAACTAGTTTGTCATCCTATGGACAGTAGATCTCTTCTATGGTAGTTTTGCTGGTAGGTGTTAATACTCATCTCCTCAAGGACTGTAGTAGCTGCGGAGATGATTTGTGTTCGGACTCTCTTGGTTTTGGATGCTCCAGCACTTTGGTCTCATAAACAGTTCTATAGGTTCAGAGGGTGTCAGAGTTTGCTTCCCTGGACTCAGTGCACATCACAGATAAGGATGGGGTAAGTCACCTCTGCTGAATATCTCTTCTGCTTATGGGATGTGTGGTATGGTTACTGGGTGATAGGATATGGTTGGGTATGATAACCTATTTGATAGGGTATGGTGGGTAAGGGTAATCTTTGGTACCATGGACTCGTACCCTGGTTTGTACCCTGGACCTGGTTTAGGTATCTGGTAACCGCAACCTGGTTTAGTACTGTGTAACCGCAACCTGGGTTAGTACTGTGTAACCGCAACCTGGGTTTAGTACTGTGTAACCGCAACCTGGGTTTAGTACTGTGTAACCGCAACCTGGGTTTAGTACTGTGTAACCGCAACATGGGTGGATTCGCTCAACTGAATTCACTACGAATATTTCGCAACAGTAATGCCCACTCTAGGGCGCATAGATTCCGTATGCTCCGAATGATGGTAGCGGTCTAATGCTTAAAATTCCCTCCAAAATTCCAGGTGTATTTTTGGGTCGACCTCTTGGGTGGCATTGTTGCAAATTCTCTTTTGGTCGCAGGGATATCAAGATAACTTCATTAAACTCGCCCTAGTATCCACTGCGTACTTGTCCAGTTCGTGACACCAAGAAAGGCGGTCGACTTCCGGTCTGTTCGTAGCAATGTTTTCCACCTTCGACTTTCGCTGGTGGGGGAATAATTTATTACCATTGGTCGTGAAAATCAGCTAGCGAAGACTGTGAAAGAGAGACTTTTTCATTATAAGAATGAAAAAGATATCTGAAGGGAATTTGTTTCCAATCTAGAGAGAGATTTTAAGAGGAATAAAATAATAGACAGAAGAAATGTCGGTGAGAAGTCGTTCCACGACAGTAACTTGAACCAACGTAAAGGATTTACGTATATATATATATATATATATATATATATATATATATATATATATATATATATATATATATATATATATATATATATATATATATATATATACAGTGTGTCCGGCAGAATCCCTACCAATAACAAATGTCAATATTTCTTATACTAATAATAGCAGACAGACCGGATTTTGATTTTCTGTTAGGCAAACTCATTAAGTTTCAGTAGCAACTCACCAAGTTTCAGTAGATCTCCACCAAGTTTCAGTAGATCTCCCACATGAGCGCCTTCAGTGGCTCGAAGAATGTAAAGACGGTATTCTATCTCTCTCCATGTGTTTTGCAGCATCTGAGGTGTGACGGATGAACAAGCGTCAATTATTCGCTGCCGAAGATTATCCAGTCCCTGCACCGGAGTTTGATAAACAAAGCTTTTTACGTATTCCCATAGAAAGAAATCTAAGGGGGTCAAATCTGGTGACCTTGGTGGCCAATCAATGGGACCTAATCTTCCAATCCATCTGTCTGGAAATTGTTGATAAGGTAGTTTCTTACTTCATTGGCATAGTGTGGAGGTGCTCCATCTTGCTGGAATATGAATCCTTCTGGTATCCTAGGAACTGCAAAATTTTGCAGCATGTTTAGGTATGTTGCTCCTCTGACTGTGGCTTCGTCGAAGAAAAATGGCCCGATCACATAATTCGAGGTTAAGGAACACCACACGTTAAGTTTAGGGCTGTCTCGCTCATGCTCCATTACGACATGTGGGTCTTCATTTCCCCATATCCTACCATTATGCCGGTGAACTTTGCCACAAGTGTGAAAGGTCGCTTCATCGAAGAATACCATACGATTGAGAAATTCATTGTCTTCATCGAGGTGACATAGCATTGCATTTGCGAACTCGGCCCGTCTGGGTTTATCATTTGGCTGTAACTTCTGCACTAGCTGGATCTTGTAGGCTCTTAGCCACAATCTTTGTGCACAATGTCGTGAACAGTAGATTTTGGAATATCCAATTCTCCACTGGCCCGTCGAATGGATTTCCGCGGGCTACGTTGAAAAGCTTCGCTAACTGCTTCAACTCTATCTGGAGACAACGCTTCATTGCCGCTTCCCTTCTTTCTCAACAAAGAACCTGTTTCCAACAGTTGCTTGTGCCATTTAACTATGGTATGTCGCTCTGGAGGTTTCTGTCCATATTCCTACCTGAATCTCCTTTGCACAACAATGGGAAACTTTAATTCCGCAAGCCAATAACAGCATTGCACTTTCTGCTGCACCGTGAAATCCGCCATTTTCAATACACGCGTTATCACATTCCGCGGCTGCGCATTACGAATGCGTTATCTGCACATTATCGGACAATTTATCAATTATCTCACTGCTCCTAAAAATGTGATGGTTTCTATACGAGGTAACCATAAAAAAATAATTCTTACTTACCTATATGAGGAAATTTTGACATTTATTATTGGTAGTGATTCTGCCGGTCACGCTAGATATATATATATATATATATATATATATATATATATATATATATATATATATATATATATATATATATATATATATATATATATATATATATATATATATACGACTCGTCAAAAGTCAAGGGCCACTTAGAAAAACCTTGGTTGAAACCATAAAACAAATCTGATATAAACGTACTTGATATCAGACAAAACGGCATTTATTGAATACCAAATTGACATGTCACGTAAAGAAATGGAAACACACATTCAAACGCAATGAAGCTGTGAAGTGTGTCACCCACCTTTTCAAAAGTCACACAATAGATATTGGACAAATAGACATTTCAAAATCGGGTATGACTAACGTTTGCAGCAAGGCATTCAAGACAGCGTAGACGCATCGAGTCCACAAGGGTCCGAAGAGTATCCTGAGGAACAGCTTGCCATTCCTGAAGCAGAAATGCAGTCAGCTGTGCAACATCCATTGGCAGGGGGTGATTTGTTGACAATCTTCGACCAAGGACATCCCAGAGGTGCTCAATCGGAGAAAGGTCAGGTGAATGAGCTGGCCACGCCATCCTGATGATCCCATGTTGCTGAATAAACTTATTCACCACACGAGCTTGATGGGGTCGAGCTTTATCATCTTGGAGGATGGCATTACCACCTATGGCCTCCAGAGCAGGCTGAACAATTGGTCTCAAGATTTCGTTCTGGTATCTTGGGCTGGTCAAGTTGCCTTGGATGATGTAGAGTGGGGTCCTGCCGTGTCTGTAGGAGCCTCCGCAGGCCATGACAGAACCCCTACCATAACGATCCACCTCTCGAATTGTGTCATCAGTAAATCGCTCTCCTGTTCGTCTCCAAACTCGAATCCTGCCATCATTGAATGACACAGTGAAGTGAGATTTATCAGTGAAGAGAACTTGACTCCATTGTTGTATTGTCCATCGGATGTGCTCGCGACACCAAACAACACGGGCTCTGCGATGAGCGGTAGTAAGAGGGATTCTGACTGCAGGACGTCGAGCAGCCAGTTCAAATTCATGTAAACGACTGCGAATGGTGCTTTGACTGACATTAACGTTTACAGTTTGTCTCAGCTGACATCTTAGAGTGGAACAAGTCACTGCTCGATGGCGCAGGGCTGACAACAAGAGGTACAGGTTATCATGTCTATTGGTGCATCTAGGGCGACCTGGCCGGTGGCGATCCTTCACACTTCCTGTGGCTTGAAATCTCTCCAAAATTCTTTGGATAGTAGAGTGTGACACTGCAAGCCGTCTAGCATCGTCACGGACAGATAAACCACTTCCAACCCCCGCTATAAGCCCTCATTCTTTGTAAGGTGTCAAGACTTCTTCTCGGTGGCATGGTTTTTGCAAGTGATGAAACTACCCTACGTCTGCTGATTGTAAAACAAATTAAGAGTGAAATCTGTTTACGAAAAGTCGTCATTGCACGTGGAATGTCAATCAGCACGATTACTTCACCTGTTTGGTTGTACGGAAGTTTGAAAAAACAGATTAAAAATGTGAATTTATGGTCAGCAAACCAAATTGCACGTGATCCCCATGGTTGTCGGTGAGTTGTTTTTACGCTTAACGTGCATAGAGGACAGTCAGAGGAAGATATTGCATCCATTTTTACTAAAAACGTCCTTCATTTAATCATTCTATGAGCTTATATAAAAGTGTATTGAAAATAATCGGGTGGCCCTTGACTTTTGACGAGTAGTATATATATATATATATATATATATATATATATATATATATATATATATATATATATATATATATATACATATATATATATATATATATATATATTAGCCGCCATTAAAAACGCATCGCATTAGTTTATGAACCGCAACTCGTTGTGCTAAATTTAAAATACATGAAACCACTGATTTTACATTTCTGATCCATTTACTAACCCAAATTTGCTGTATTATTAAACAAGAGACAATTCAGAACCGGCTCCTAAGCAGTTGTCAACCCTAGGTGTAAAAACAAAAGTCGCACTCACTGGCATTCAGTCAGAGCCATCATTAATACCGTGTATGACCCCCTGCAGCATCAATACAGGCTTGGCATCGGCGTTTCCGTCGTTGCTGTTTGGAAGCGATTGCGCAGATGTAACAATAGAATTTGGCGATCTTGAGCTAGTATTGTTACACGAGGTTGACCAAGCCTGGGACGGTCATTGGTGGTACCTGTCGCCCGAAATGGCTGGTTCAGCCTCACTATAGTGGACTGGTCACAATAGATATGTCTGGCAACTTCTCTGGTCGCCATTCCACTGCTAAGCATCCCAACAGCTTGCCATCGCTCTTGTGACGACAGTCGAGGCATGACAAAAACATTAACAGACTTTCTTTCGATGAAAACAGATAATGGCTTTTTACTCGCTGAAACTTGACTAATGCGTGTGCCAAATTTCAATGTGATTCGACTTTTAATAAAGCCAGAATTTATCAAAAACCTTGTTTTGCACGTGAAGCATGCAAAATTTGAAGTAAACATCACATCGACAGTAAAGTGGGAATACACGAACTTCATCACTTGCACACTTTCGGGGTTTGAAAATCGCTCACTTGCATAAACATTTCAACAGTGAAAACATGTCACGATTTCGATGCGTTTTTAATGGCGGCTAGTGTATATATATATATATATGTATGTGTGTGTGCGTGTGTGTGTGACACGTAAGCACTAATTCTGGTAATAGAAACTAGTGCTTACGTGTTTAAAAGTGTTAGCTTTCACCATTATAATTCACTTAGATTTTCTAGCTGTTAAAACACTAGTGAAATAAAATTACGCGTAGCTATTTCATACCAGACGTTCAGTTATAATGTTAATTTTTATCACACGCTTTCTCACACAAGAAGAGACGGTTCTAGCTGACTGGTTTACATGCTATGCGCCACTGATAGTGACAGAACAGAATTCCCGGTTTATTTCATTGTACGTAATTAGTAGACAGTAAAGAAAAAAGGTTCCTACTATATGCCACCCAGTAAATAACAAGTTTAAGCAAAATCCAATGTTTGTAAAGTCCCTGGTAACAAAGAAAAATATTAATCAGAATGAAAATCCCCACGAATGCTATTAACACATTTTCCACAATGGTTCTAGAACTGCGTGCTTAGACTATCCAGAAATTATGAGTGACAACTGATAGCAGGTTTAAGAAAACACAGTTTACATATCATTATGTTTCTCTGATCTATAAATGATGTTACTTTTCGCACTACTGCGTGTAGCGAGGAACAAAACCAGAGTTCCCAGATAAAGGCTTACGCCCGTCTTTCGTCGGGCGGTTTCGATCGTCATCGAAAGACTTATACGTGTAACGGGGTTCTCTAAGATTTTCTCTGTACGAATGCCCGCTTCCGATGATCAAAGAGCCCGGGGTTTCTGACTTCCCCTGTGTACGAATTTCAAAGGATTATGTGTTTCTCACGTGCGGTCTGTCAGGTATCGTATGATTGACAGATAAACTTGCGTGAGGAGCCGAGGTAAACAAACCTGATTCGTTACCTGTTATGAAGTTTGTAAAAACCTTGTTTGCTTATGTTCAAAGAAAAAAGGCGTGAAGAAAAAGTGAGTAAACACAGGCTGTAATTGCATGGTTTTGCTAGCAAATCCTAGAACGCTCCGAGGTTACAAAAGACTGTCATATTACTGATAATCTTTTTCCATTATACGTCACAAGAATGAAAAGGAGAAAGAGAGACAACTTGAGGAAAGAGAGAACGACAAAAGACTTTAGCATGAATTGGTGCTTAAGACGTTAGAGGTCCAAATTCGTGGTGCTGCGTCTAGCTCCAGCAATTGAGAGTCTTCCTCACATCAATCACCCTCAGCAGACTACTCAAATAGCCAGTCTTCCCAATTAGCTGCTATATCCTTTGCCTAGAAACCTTCCCAAGCCCCAATGAGAAAACTGATAGCAACTAGAAAAATTTGAGAGAATGGCAACCCTGTACGGTTTGGACAGTTCGCCATGGTTCTTGAAGCTATCCCATGCCCTCAAAGGCAATGTGTACAATGTGTATGTGAAACTGGGAAGCAGTAATCAAGACAATTACGACATGCTTAAGAAAGCTTGACTTGAACGCTTCGAGATGAACGCTCGCAAGTTTTTACAACTTTTCCGAAACAGCAGAAAGGATGGAGCCGAGACGTACGCTCGGTTCTCTTCCCATCTAAAGAGATATTTGACTAAGTGTCCGGAGCTTTCAGAACTCCCTTGCACTTTTGAAGGTTTAGAAGAACTTATTCTAACTGAACAGATCAAAAGCACTTTGTCAAATGAAACCCGTAGATTTCTTGCTAAACAGAGAGCGGTAAAACATGAAGACATTTTTAGTAAGACAGAGCGATATGCAGACGCACTCGCCGAGCTTCCAGGCTCTAAACGCAAAAATACAGGCGTGCCTTCTCGGAATAATAATCTAGAGCATTCTCCCCAACAATTTTCCAACCAAAACTCAAGAGAAACTGTACCCCAAAACCCTACCCAAAATGAATCGAAATTCTATAAAACCAGATACGCTACCGAAACCCGCAATGACCCCAACCGACCCCCATGGCATAGCCAGAAAGGAAATGAAAAAGGGAAAACCCCTTCTCCAGGTAAATCTGATCGGGACCAGCAAACCAGTCCCAGGATTGCAATCAGCCTCACCGCAATGTAGCAAGGCTAGTGATTCTCAACCAGAGGGTGAGAGGCCTTCTCCGCAAGTATGGTTATGTTGAACGGAACTTCCACGGAGTGTCTTTTTGACAGCGGATTAAGCTTTGATAGTATAGTCGCGAGGCACTTTGTTAAACCAGGCCAAGACACGGGAGAAACCGTCGACATATGTGGAATTTTTAAAAAGAAATGCACCCATAACACTCCCTGTCGCGCTTGTAGAGATAGACTCGGATTACGTCCGTGGTGTTGTTAAGGCAGCAGTAATGGAGGACCCTATCTATAACGTCATACTGGGCTGTAGATATGGGTTTCTATGGAGATCAAAAGAGCCGTTTGTGGCAGCATCGGAAGCCTCACCATGATATTACGTAAGCTGGGACAGGAAAAACCAGAAGATTGAGACCTTTTCATTCCTGCAGCCTTGTTTGCCTTCAGGGAAGTCCCCCAGGCCTCTACAGGGCTACTGCCAACAACGCTTTTATTCGGCAGACCTATTAAGGGCTTGTTGGAAGCCTAACGACGGTCACTGACAGACCAGAAGGCTGATGAGACAGTTGTCCCAGCATCTAAGTATGTATCTGAGTTAAAGGAACAGTTAAAACTAGAATGGGACCTAGTGACAATCAAACTTAAGCGCACACGCCTGAAGCACGCTAAAAGGTATTCCTTTCTTTTTACACAATGCACCAGGAGTCTTCACCAGAATGACGAGAAAGCTTTTAGAACCCTTGCAAAGTCCAAACATTCACAATTTCACAGATGACATAATTATTGCAACGGATAACTACGAAGAACATATTGCTACTGTTACTATGCTCCTCAGGAGACTAAAGGAAGCCGAGTTGACCGCCCGACCTAGCAAATGTTTAATCGGCTTTGAAAAGCTTGATTTCCTAGGTCATACCATTTCTCAAGTTTGTATGAGGCCAGTAGAGAAAAACATAGAGAAAATACGAGCCGCAACTAGGCGCAAAACTAAGAAGGATACTAGATGTTTCCTCTCACTCTGCGCGTACTACCAGAAGTTTAGTAAAAAACGTCAACGGACTTACTGCGCCACTAACGGACCTCACGCGAGAAGGAAAACTGCATTAAGGTGTCTGGACCGCCAAGTGCGAAAACGCGTACGTCACTCTTAAGGACCAGCTGACCACATTTCCCATTCTAAGGTTACCTGATCTCAAGAAATCTTTCGTGTTACGGGTTGATGCCAGTGCTAACGGAATTGGATCGACACTGCTGCAGTCAGACGACAAACACCCTAACCTGTTGTTTCCAGTCGCTTATGGGAGCAGGAAACTTAACGCAGCAGATAAAAAAACTATTCAGCCGTTGAAAGAGAATGTCTCGCATTAGTTAACGGAATCAGTAGACACCATGAATGCTTAAATGGATTTCCATTCACAGTACAAAGTGACGATGCTCCTTTGCGTTCCTTGGAGCAAATAAGGATTTTAACGCAAGAATTATGCGTTGGGCTATTTTGTTAAGTGTGTACTCATTCAAAGTACAATACATACAAGGGAGAGAAAATGTAGGCGCTGACTTTATGTGTCGCCATTGGACTAACGAAGAGAATAATGCAAGTGAAGATGACCATCACTTTGCAGCTACGGATGACAGTAGCTCTGTTTCCATTAATGAGATATGAATGGGGTTCACATCTTCAAGCCCGGACGTACTGTGACGTGTAATGGAAAAAGAGTCTACAGTAATCTGACAGCCTATTGTAACCTCCTAGCTGTTCTGTGATTTGCAAGCTAAAAAACTGCATTATACTGTATGTGTTACCAACAGATTACTGGTGACAATGTATATATTTATTATAATATTTATCTGTCGGAGGCAAGATATTTGTTTTTAGAATCAGGATGCTTTCCTGGCCAAAAATATATCACCCATGATTGATTGATACTTTTGTTATATGGGTTATCTCCCCCTGGAGATCGAATTTGGCGTATGAATCTGGATTTCGTTAGTCTGTGCCTTGTTGGGCCAGAAAACAGATTGTTCTTGCTTAGGTTTATGCAGGAATGTTTATGGTCCGAGTCTATGTTTACTCTGTGTCTATTTCAGACGATTCGGTCTTATATCGTGATATCTTGGTATGTCTAAGTGGAACTATTTTTCCTTGTACTGAACTTTGAGGTCAGGGAGTTTCCGCGCATGCCGAGAGAAAAGAGTGTCTTCCGGGATGATGGAATGCCGGGCGAAAGCCATGTTAAAGACGATTCCCCAGTCTGTGATCTCTATGATTTGTTATGGGGAAGAAGATGATTTCTGATATGTTTATTAAGTCTATTAGTCCCCAGTGTTTATTCTATAACGCCAGGAGAGGGGCGTATGTGTTCTGCTAGTGTTTTTCCCATGCCCAGGTAAAGAACATTTTACTGAACTTTTGTCGTCCTAGGCTTAACTGGGCAGATGTCTACATTAGGACTATCCATATCCATATGTCGGGATGATATGTTACCTAGCAGCACTGTAGATGATTGTATGCAGCATTTAAGATGAAAGAATATGCTGATTCTTGTAGAAACATTTGTGTTTATGAACAAAGCTTCTATTGAAGATTTGCTATACATCTGTATAGTGAGCGATGCTCAAAAGGGAACCAGAAGCCATTTTGGATCCTAACTTTGTCGATCATCAATCAGAGAACGGGGATGCCCCTTATTATCAGGTGATGATTAAGAGATCACAGTTATAAAGAAAACCCAATACTGGTGGGTTAACATTATCTTCAGATAGATTTGCTGAACTTTACCTAAAGGAATCTTCGCTAGAAAAGAGGTTCTGTCTAGGAGTCAGGCTTGAACAGTATTTATTAACAGACACGCTCGGTCAGTAAGGCCTGATGATTATATTGATAAACAATGGAAATATAAGTGCTTGTCTACAGATGTTCCATTGTGATGTTATTCAACATGAATGCTAACTTAAGATGGTAGACCATTGATCAACAATATGCTGTTTATGTCGACATGTGTTCCTGTAACTATACACGTACTGTCTAAGTCTTTGCGTCCTATTAAACAGTATGAAACGACCACAGTAGTCCAGCCATCCTTGACTTCCACCTGTGATTGGAGTGAGTGTCCTGTGAACGTGTCGAACCGTCATTCATTCGCGTTATCATTGTTGATGTTTACACTCACACATTGCATCAGAATATACGCACTTAACAGTACACCTTGTCAGGGCCCCAACAGTCGGTAACCTGACCCATTTACAGAACATTGTGACTGGACGAGCTATATCACAAAAAACAGTCCATGTCAATCTGGTGCAAGAAACAAGATTTGTTAGTCTGTCTTAACTTACACAGCTATTCTTTCGTCCCCTGCCTCGTTTTATTTAACACGAGCTAACACAGTGTTTACAAATTTCGGGACCTGTCAGTCATAACAGGAAAGCAAATCAGGTTTGTTTGCCTCGTCCACTCACGCGAGCTTCATCTGTCAATCATAATACCTCTCAGACAGACAGCCCGTAAGAGATACAAAACACTGACCCTTTTGAAGTTTTACTTACGGAAAGTGTATAATTCGCTGTGCTCTTTTATCTCGAGACACGAGCATTTTAAAGAGTAACCCGTTAGCCGTAAGTAAAGCCAGACGAGAGATTCTGGTAGCCGAGCCGTAAGCTTTCATCTTGAGCGCTAAATTCTGAATTCTTCGTTCTCAAAGTAGCATGAAATTAACAACATTAGGGATAAGAGCTCCTGGAGCAGGTCGACCACTTTAAATATCTCGGAGCTATTATAGACCGAAAAGGAGTCATCAAAGAAGAGTTGGCTACTCGAAAAGCAGCAGCTGGAAGACTTTTTCAGGCCATAAATCGAGGATTCCTCAGCAAGAGAGATGTTGGTAAGAAAACGAAGATGGCTGTATACCGCTCCACCTATGTTCCAGTCTTGACATATGGATGCGAGTCATGGGCAATGACTACAACCCACAAAAGCCAGATCCAAACCTCAGAAATGAGGTATTTGAGGAAGGTGGTTGAAGTAACAAGAAGAGACATGGTCCGCAACCAGACGATACGTCAAGGCCTAAAATGCCACCCCCTGCAGACCCAAGTAGAACAGTCCCAATTAAGATGGTCTGGCCATGTCTGCAGAATGAGAGAAGATCGGCTACCACGACAAGCATGTGATACAAAGAGCCAGGGATCCAGACCCCCAGGACGACCCAGAGTCTGCTGGGAGGACAACATTAGACAGTCTTTGAAGAAGGACCGAGGACTAGAATGGAACCAGGCCAGGAGGAAGACAGCCGATAGGATAGTCTGGCTCTCTCTCTTCCAAACCTCTCCACCTCACGGTAGAAGGGGAACAACTAAGTAATTATTTATATATTTATATATATATATATATATATATATATAAAGGTTCTTTATATATATACTGCAGTTTTCTTAACCCAACTAACAGAAGTCAGTCAGAATTTCGAATATTCCAGCGCGCAGTCCTACAACCCAATTATTGTGGATATTGTGTATTATTGATTTGTGGAGATTTTCATTCTGAATTTTCTGACCTGATAACAAGGGCGTCCAGCGGTCTACTTCTGTTTGTTGCTTTTCTCCTGTACTTGGCTTGTGCGTTACCAATTTCATTTAGAAACTTTCACTCTCCAAATAGTATTTGAGAACAATAAAATTTGACCTTTGGACTTACCAAATCCAGATTTATATTTTTACCATTCACAGTGGTGTACATATAACATTATTATTGGAGTATCTCCCTAGATACATACGCTGTGCAGAATCGGCGCTCTAACACAGAGATGGCCGATAGAAGAACCATCATCATCACCTGTAACACATTTTTAGCAACCAGATGTTTCCCAATACTGGAAGTATTTCCCTCGTGAAAGGATGAGCCTCAAGAACTCTCACAGTTTTAAGTATTTGTAGTAGCACTTATATCCAGGAGAAGCACCATATTAGGCGTTCACCTCACTAGTTAGTTCTGGGGATAAACTGGGGCCAATTTGGATCTGCGACAACTGGGGTGACAAAATATTAAATGAAATAGATAATATATTCATGGAATAATTCGATTACCAAGGGATATTACAGACCTATCATACCAGGCAATTAGGTAAGAGTGTGAGAGTGGCACTGTTTAAGAGAGTGTGTGAGTATTTTTATTGTTTGCTGGAAACTATCCATATATCTGATTTGTCTAAATTTTGTTTACTTTACTGGGTCTCATAGAGTATCAATACTGTTCATTGTGTAACAGAGAGCCAACCTTCAATCTTTGGGGTAATACTTTTTTTTCCCTCCATTCGGGGAGGGTGCATTTTTCTGCTTTATTTCATATGCATGTAAATGACTCTTTGATCGTTTTCTTTAGATATTTTGATGTTGTCGAATTTAAATGATAATAAACTACAAAGAAACTTACCTTTGTGTGTTGGTCAGACCCATACCCATGTATCCGTAATTTGTTCACGTTTGTGTGTCTTGTTGTCACATAGCTGTGTGTGTGTAGAATAACTTATCTATTCTTGATAGGGAGGCAAAGGTTGTCTGGTAATAAAGTACAGTAGTACGGATAGGCTGGAAGAGATAACCTAATCCCTCCGAAGACCTATCTTCCATTCAATCTACCACCTGTGAAATCTATTTTTCTATACCTTTTCTCGCGTATCTGTTGACATCCACTCTACTTAGACGGGCTAAATAAAACAATTTACCTTCCGTACGACGAGGTCCTAGATCAACGGTTGTCTGACATTTGTGGCAGTCTGTGCTGTTATGTCTGTCGTGTGTCATGAAGGTACTTAGAGGACACGGTAAACATCGTTTGGTGATTGTGTCTACAAAATGACCTAGTCCACATGTAAGTGGCTTCTCCTGACAAATATACACACCATCTTTGTTCATGACTGCTTCATAGTTTGAAGTCTCACAACAGACCGTGTCGTTGCAGCCTTCACATGGACGAGCAGGGAATATACATTCAGTACATTTCTTACACCAGTCCTGCTTCCGGTCATTTCTGGCTTCCCTCCTGTAGTAGCCAGGTATACACCCTATAACAGCATCGTGAGTTACGGTACATCTTGAGACAAAGATCTCCAGATCTGGAACATATATCTGTTTACAGTTAAAACATTGTGTGTACCTGTGCCTGGAATAAGACATGAAGACTTCTCCATCTGTGCATGGTAGACAAACTGCAGGGTCTGGAGGATACGAGAACAAATAACGTCCAGGGTGACAATACTATTTATAAGTGTCAAGTGAAGAAATGAATATAAGCACAAGAAGAACTTTAATGTGTGTCACGTACATGTTAAAGTTTGAAGGGTCTGGCTTGTGAAAAATGGGTGCAAATATTTTGTGTTACTATTTTCGGGTTAAGTTATTAAATTTGGCTTGCATACACTATTGATAACAATTTGTCTTTATGGATTAATTTCACAAAGATATATAGTCCGTGAAATTTTGCACAAGACAGAAGCTCTGAAATAAAAGCATGTGTAACATTAGACAAACTTTATCAACATGTTTTAAATAACAGATAAAAAATGCGCCTGTCTTCATTAATTAAATCGTAAATTATATATAAAACATATTAGGTTATTGGTCAATTGTTTTCACCATCTATAAATACAACTTAACTGACATTCTAAAACGGATAACGTCACATAATTTGTTTGTGTATATCAAGGCACATTTTGGAAAATGTGTTTCTTAAATTACATTCATTAATGAGATAGAAGAACCGAAATTCTTTTCTGTAGGGAGACTAACTGTAATTAAAATATTGCCTCTTGTTGTGCTCTGTGTGAGTGAATATTTTTATACAAGTAAGAAACCCGTCAACATTGACAGGTTTTTAATTATAGTGTGCTCTTCCTGTTACATGTCCTCAAGACGGCACTATTTATACTTTGGTCATTTTATTACTGATCACCGTCATCAGATCTTTGTAGAAAATTATATGGATGCATTAAATATGAAGCTATGTGTCAACTTTCCTAAATGACATGGGGAGAAGTAATATTGATCTAATGGACTGGAAAGTGACTAATTAACTAATAGTTCTTTAATGACAAAATTTCTCATAAATGTTCGTGTATCTTTTAAAATCTTGCCCTGGTAGACTGTGTCCTGGATATATATCTTAAGACTGGTTGGGTTCCTTCCATTCGTGAGCGCTACATAAAGTTGGTCATGAGCTAAGACTGGTTCTGCTAGGTATATACTTACATGATCAAACGATTATCCCTGCGCTTTGTTGATTGTTGTGGCAAAAGTCAAAATCACAGAAAACTGACGACGTCTCAAGATGACAGGAAAGGCAACATAACTTGGCTCTAACGCGATGCTTTTCCTACTTGCTTAGTAATTGTCTGTAGTGGTTTTGATGGTATTGTATGGTTGTTATGTTACCTAGGGTACTGGATGAGGTCAGCTGTGAAGGCTCCGGAGATAAATGTTGATGTGAATTACAGAAGGCCCTTCTTACTACCACTACGACCTCAAACAGATCTCTTTTACTATCATGAATGTAGCTACGTTAAAAAGTCTAGGGTACTGAAATGTAATGTGTTGTAATAGAATATACAAACACACACAGGTAATTAATAAGTCTAAAATTATTAATAGAATCTATAACACACTGAACTAACTCAGACTGTTTTAGTTTAAATATTACAATCTTTTCTAAATTTATTAGTTCTGAACCAATGTTTTATTTTGGTCAGAACATATGAAATGTTATGGAGTTATAAATGGAATGCATAAATATATGGCATAATAAAATGGAATTTGTGTACATAAGTATTTTATAAGACTGGTTGCTATCAATAATATTTATGTTGCTTCTGGGAGACTATTACTGGATGTGCTGTTGGGGTGGTGTCATCACACCCACTTTGTGACTACAACAAACTTTGTCCATTGACTTATAGACTGTAGTTAAAGATTATATTTCCCAAGGATAAAGTCTTTATTGATGGGGAAATATTTATAAATAGTTGAGACTACTGGTGAATCTTCAGCAGGCCACGAGTCACTTATCTCGTGTGTGACGATCTGATTCAGGATTCCTGTGGCCCACTCCCCTCTGTAGCTGGGATACAAGGTTAGGCTGCACCGACACAACTGTTAGGTGGCACACACATCTGATAGTGTATTCTGGCATAAGTATTTGGCACTACCTTTAGTGCCAAAACAGAAACTCACAATTTCTGAAACAAAATTTGTGCCATGTGTCAGTAATCTATCCACTGCGCCACTCGCACACACGACACAACACAACGACATTACACAGAATGGGTCAGATCTCTCTGACCACACAGCACATCTTACCCAGTTGTTTTCATATAGTACCAGTTCCCCAAGACTGCATTGCATCTGAGATATGTTAAATAGTTTCCTCTCTCCTTCAATAAGATAGGTGATATGTTCCCACTGATCTCAATAATAGATCCGCCTTCCATAGTCTTAGTTAGGCGTCCATATATTTTTTGTTTGTCTCTAGACCCTGAACTTGGGCTGGGGACCTAGAGCGAGCACTTACTTGTCGTAATTATTTTATATGATATGGCAGTATCAATCACTCAACATATTAAAATATACAAGATAAATGCTTTCATTCTTACCAGAATTCAGAATTGAGAACACAGTTAATTGCTAGCAAAACTCAGCTGAGCTGCTGGCTATAGTATGGCGTCCCACTATAATGTAAGAAATATCTTCTGGGAAAACACCACTGGTCATAACTGACTGTGTCTCTGGACAGAATTATATCAAATGGCAAAAATGCGTGTCTCTACCCTGCCAATATGAAGTCATTTGTCCAATCACAGACTTCCCCTCTAACTTTTTCAAATCTACAACCAAAAGTCAAATTTCAGTCAGATCTCAGTCAAGTATGTATTATTGTCTGTTGGTCCGTCTATCTGTACTTGTTTTTTAGACCAACTCCATGCAAAACCCTACACAAATCTGCCTCCTAAGTTATTTTTAGCCACAATTCTCCAACCTTCCCCCTCTCGTTCATTACAGCTAGGTTTTTGCATTTCCGTGTCTCAAGGACGCAGATTTGAGGCTTTAGTGAAAGTGTGCACAACAATACTGTCCGCCAGTCTGATGTGAACAATACAGTCTTTCGTCAATATCTTCCATGTTATCTGTCCGTCTGTATAAATGAAAGTATATTATTTCTCTGCTTAAGATGGGCTATCAAACTAGCTAGGTTTTATATTCATAACTCTATTATTAAGAAAAACATATTTTTTTCTCAAGGTTAGTTTTTTTTTAATTTATTGTAGAACGTTCTCCACGGCGTTAGCCGCTGAATTCAAATAAAACAACCAAGTGTCGTAAAACGTCCAAGAAATGACTGTTTCGAATAAGAGCTAAGGTCTTTTCTGTCCATTTCCTTACATTGTGTTAACTAGTGACGTGAATTTTTTTCCTTAAACTACAACTTGCGTCTTTTAGGTTCAAACACGTGTTCAGTCATATTTTCCTTTTTTATATCTCCGTTTCCCTCCCGTCCAAAAAGGGTAAACTGTTTCGTCTGCACGTCTAACTAGTTAGTTTGAATGGCGGTAAGAAATGCGGGCATGGGCGAGCATGTCTCCTAGTATCTTACGCATTCTTTTTATCCCTACATTTTATCTTTATAATTGGAGATATTTTAACGTTGTATCACGGTAAATTCATCACATTGTCCATAACCCACTTTCATGTGTCAGGACTGAAGAATACTCTTTCTTACTTCCACTGACAAAGAGTTGTTGCATAAAATACATTTCATTTTATAGAATGCTACTTTCATTTTAAGAATTATGCTTTTGCCTCTTATAATAAATACGACTTATAAGAAATGAAAGTCATTGAAGACAAAATATATGTCACGAGAGGGAAGTATTGTTATAAATGAAAGATATTCTGAACACAAAGTTGTATCAGGTGATACCAGGATAGTGCCAGATAAGAGTCTGGTCTTATAATAAATACCCCCTTCTCAGAAAAAAATTAAGGGTGTACTGACATCAAAGGTAAGATCAAGCTGTATAAGTTCCTAGGTATAATGATAATGAATTATCCTAGGTTCCTAAATGCTCCTCTCAAATCCTCCTCTGTTTGTAGTGTTATGGCTCTGCTAGAGGATTTAAACTAAATTATTAAGCAACAAGAACTGTAACTTAACTTAAATAATCCAAGTAAGTCTGTTGGTAAAATTTACAAGTTATTTTGTACAAGTTTTCTTTTCTTTGTGAAATTTTTCACTGAACTCAAAATTGATTAGGAAATAAAATTAATAAAATCACTTGTTAAACATTCACAAATAACTACAGTTTGTAAATTTATAAGGACAGTTCTTCTTTCCTGGCTGATCTTAAGCTTGTTGTAGACTGTCTTTATTTAGGTTCAATAAGAATTATTCCCAGTTCATTAAATAAAAATCACTGATTTACGAATTTGCCTATCTAGATTTACTGACTTTTCATCATACTGTCTTATGTTCTCTGTTGTGGTAATGCTGTTATACTCTGGACAGTAGCCTTGTATGTCTACTTATTTTCACTTCTTGTCTTAGTCTTTCACAATACTATACTGGAGAGAAACTGTCACATGAGATTCTTCCAGGCATTAGGTACTAGGTTGCTGTCCCTCTATACTTAAATGGCGCTTGCACCACTAGCTCCTTCAGTTGTGGCTGGCTCTTTAAATGTGTACGTTTGTTACAGGATGTAACCTGAAATACAATCGATTACCCACTGGAATGTCTATCGCTACCTCTCTATAACAGATGTAGAGGATGAAGACAGTCAGTTTCAGACAGTGTGCAGGTATACGCACAGGGCATAATAAATCACAAATAACACAATCTAGTTTACTGTGAATATAATCTTTCTCCAATTCCTTGATTACAGCTATCTGTCCATGATTCGCCTCCATACAGTTATTAGGACTTGTAGAAAACACTATGTAATATCTTAATCAATACAGTAGTTCCAGTACTTTTATTCTTTCCTTTGTTCCTTGTGTGTGTTCCATTCCTTCAAGAAATAATTCTTTAAATGCTTTTCTAAAACTTTGAACACACTTTCCGCTGCCATTCTCAATTTATCTGAATATACACAGACTTGGTTTGCCTCCAATAATTACACAGTGGTTTATAACACAGTTACGCACATCCTAACGCACAATTTGATTAATTAATTAGAAATATATAAATTTATACATTCTTTCTTGCCCTCACGTACATACAGTCGAGCTGTTAAAATTTATTCAGTCTGCTCTCAGATGCAGAAGGCAACGGGAGTCTCACTGACATAACTGGCGCTCTCGCTGTAGTTTGAAATTGTGTGGCCTCCTTTCGAAAGAGGGCAAGTCTTTATATAGTTCACAGCCGAATATCTAGGAGAACAGTAAGACTGAAGTGTATATGCGTTCTCAAATGCAAGCATAATTTTGTCGAGTTGTGCATTTATGGAAAATTAGGAATCTTCCTATCTCCTTTATTCCTGACCGATTTCCTTCATCTTAGGCTTAAATTACGCCCTGGATTATTCTTTATCTTTCTAAATAATTGCCTCTTCCTTTCCTACGTCCATCATTTCATAGGCGCAGCCTAAACAGTAAAATTGTCGACTTGCCTTATGTATCGAGGCATTCCGCTCAAATTTTCTCTGTTAGTATAACTCTTTTCGTGGAAGTCTTTGCACGTATTGTGAATCAGAATTCACGACAAGATATACTAATTATACCCATCCGAGGTTGAACGGGATATTTCTCATCATCGAATCAAACAACAACAAAAAATATTCTCCGCTTCACAAATCATCTGGGCAATGTTATTAACATGCCTAGGTATTTGAATGTATCGACTTGTTTTATAACTGTCATTTACGTTGATTGTGCATACTGTGTGGGCCGAAAGGCGCAATGATCGCAGCTTTGCTGTAAACGGACACAGCGCAACCAACGTCCTTTTCAAGACGAATGATGAAGAAGAAGAAGATTGTGCATACTGAAGAATATTAGTAAGAAAAGCGCGCAATTTCAGGTGTCGTGCAATTTAGTGCAATGATCAGAAGCGCACAACTTTTACGTAATTTTCACACTGCAACTGTGATGGGACAAAGTTAATGTTGGCGCTTTTTTAGGGACGTAATTTATTTTCTATTAAAGGGAAACAATTAAGCAACAAATTCGAAATAATGATAATGAAATATATTGAAAATTTTTGACATCTTTACGATGTATTTTCTTCCAGGGAACAGTCGAAGGTAAACGGAGAAGAGGAAGGCAAAGAAAATCCTGGGCTGACAACATCAAAGAATGGGCAGGACACGGTTTTTCCACTCTTGTACGCATTGCTGAGGATAGAGAGCAGTCGAGGACCCTGTCTGCTGATGCTTCCACCATGGCACCCCTACGACCCATGACGGGTTATGGGTTGAGATGAGATGATGATGATGTATTTTCTATTTATTTTTTAAAGTATAACTTCAACTTTGGTGGAGACAAAAGATGTGCGCTACTGGAGGGAATTACCAACGGGCTGATCACCCGTTTGCCAGTCACTTTGATTACGGAAACAACGGCGAACGGATTGATTTGTCGTTGCCCTAAAGACGCCATTAGGCGTGATGGGAACAACGGCAAAGAAAATCTATTCGCTGTTGCCCTTAAGACGCCACTAGGCGTAATGGCCACTGACTGCTTTGCCGGTCGTTGGCTAAGGACGGAAGAAGAAGAAGACTGGAGGGAAGCCAGAAATGACCAGAAGCAGGACTGGTGTGAGAAATGTTCTGAATGTAAATTCCCTGCTCGTCCATGTGAAGGCTACAACGACACGGTCTGTTGTAAGACTTCAAACTATGAAGCAGTCATGAACATAGATGGTGTGTATATTTGCCAGGAGAAGCCACTTACAGGTGGACTAGATCATTTTGTAGACACAATCACCAAATATTAATAATTTGATACATTAAACCTTGAACCTTTTTCACGAGAGTAAGGAAAAGACAGGCATTGTAACATGGAAGATAAATTGAACCTCCATTGAAATGACGCGATAGCCTTCTCATATTTTCATGGTGGATGTATATATAAAGGTCATAACTGGGCGAACGTAATGATTGGTAACGATAAAAATCAGTAATTAGCCCGTGATGAGGTGGCTATACTTTTGTATGTGAGGTTTATCAGCGCTTGTGTAAGCAGTGTAGAGATTTAATGATTCCAAGATG
Source organism: Oreohelix idahoensis (assembly GCA_024509875.1). NCBI lineage: Eukaryota > Metazoa > Mollusca > Gastropoda > Stylommatophora > Oreohelicidae > Oreohelix > Oreohelix idahoensis. The sequence goes on along the minus strand of JAMPIV010003222.1, from coordinate 22,609 downwards.
CATAATAGTTCACATATAATAATTCGTCTTGCTGTTTATTCACCGACTTGAACAACTGATAAACTGTTATAACAGGACAGAAACAATAAAATCGTAATAGAACTTCTACCAGATCTGCTATATTTACACCGTGTCCTACATTGAACCAATGTAATCCTGAAGCCAGACAGTAGTTATAATGTGATATCTTGTACTATTACCTCTACGTACACAATAAATGGTTTGGTTTGGTTCGGGTTTTAAGGACCATATTCATTGCACACGGACAACTCCATTAGTGCTCCAATCTCCTCACTTAGACCATACAAGAAGAATCTCAGCACAGTGCACGAACTCCGTAGCACTGGCGAAGATCACAGTGTGTGTTGACAGAAATCACATATTTTATAAAAATTTTTAAGGTGGTTTGGTTTAGTTTGAAAGACTGTCTTCACTGCACACGGACTACTCCATAAATGGTCCGATCCCCTCCCTTAGATCTCACAAGAAGGATCTTAGGACAGTGCCCGAATTCCATAGTACCGGCGAGAATCCCAGTGTGTATATATAGGAATCGCACATTCTATAAATATTTCTGTGGTGTGCAGGTTTCTTATTTCTTTAATTTTGACAGAGCAGCTGCTTTATGGCCTAAGCTTTACGATTTCCAACTGCCGTAGGATTTTTAACGTGCGTAACTTGGACACGGGTATTCCTTTTTTTTCACCCTTATCCAAGAAAGCTAGGCATCCTATCTCACTACCCAGGAGACCAGGTGTAAAAAGTTTGTTTCTTCTTTCCACTCTGTAAAGTGTCAGACTGTATGCTCTGTAAGGAAGAGTGGTGTGTTGTTGAGATCAGGCATGCTCCAGTCTACCCAGCTTAAATGGGTAACTCACCCTAGTCCTGAGTTAGGGAAGGCAAAGGCTCCAGGGGAAGCAGGCCCTAAACTTGGTCACTTCAACCGACGCAGGATGGTGTATGTATGGAGTAGAAGTGTAGAGTGTGATTAACGCGAATGGTGTACTGTTCGTGTGCTGACCAATATAACCACTCATACACTTGTGTCTACAAGGCACCAATGCAGACTGCTGCAATCTTTGTTTACTCAATTTATTCAGACGTACACACTGGGACATACGAGTACATCATGGTATGTTGACATATCAATTTGTAGGTATACATAGCAGATCTGAAGTCATGACACATTCAGAAATAATGGGCAGTACATCAAAAGTTCAATGTCATGATACATTATGGCCGCATCCCCCTATCTGACTAAACGCGTCAGTGAAGGCAGATCGGTAAATAACTAAAGTTACTTGACGTCCATAGTTTGTAGTATATATTATGAAACCACGAAAGGGGGTTTCTAGCAAGATTGAGATCTCCCTGTCACTGTCCGATAATAGGATAAATAATCTGTTCTCTTGGCAGTGATCAAAACATATGATGACCGAAATCTAACATGGCCGCCTCCCTGAGTTGTCGTTCACTCATTCATAGAAAGGAGAATATAAGCCAGAGTTAATTTATAATGGGTATATAAATGATTTCATAAATGTTTCCATACAGCTCTACGGTGATCAGGTTAATTCACGTAGCCATAACCGCTGTAGGAAAGTCTGTCATCTTCGTCGATACAAAACACGACCCTAGCGATACGAAGCAAAATGTTCCATCTAGGTCGAATCGACATGAGATCATCAAAATAGGGTCTGGCAATACATGGAGTCCGAATTATACATTGTACCGTACCTTAGAAGAATCTCTAACATAAACTATAGTAGAGATACCATCTCCTTTAGAAGAAAACCACTTCATGAATCATATTTCCTTAAGAATCTACCAGCCCTTTGGAAAGTGCGTACCCGCCATTATCACGGTACATCGGAACTCATCACGACTTGTCAAGACAACTCATACTTCCGCTAGGGCGGAATAATAAGAATCTAGTCCCGCCTACCCATCCAAAATATACAATATAGGACTGATTCTACTTGTACTAATAATATGTAATACATATGAATTCAGGCCATAAACATAATAAGCAAATTAATCTATTATCTGGCCCTAAAAATAAGTACAAATATAAGAGCAATATCCGTGCGCCGGATCAATATCAAGAACGATTACTCCTATAATCAAAAGTGTGAATCAAACATGGATTATCTCGCTTTCCCCATAGACAGCATTTTCATATACAAATGAATGAATGTCTATATTTTTTCCATATTAAATAGCCATATCGATTTTTGTAATATGTGCGTCAAAATATGCACGCAACAGATTACCACACCCCTCGGGAAAAAAAAAAATGGTACATTTTTTTTGAAACACATCTAGGAGCAACATACAATAGGCTCACAACGCACCAATAACAATGCGCAGATGATAAGCATAAGTTTTATGACCTTAGAGAATGTACTTCTCTAAGTATTAATATTTCCAGAGAGGTGTCACCAACGCATACTACAATATTAGCAATGACACAATTTCCACATTAGTTTATACATAAATTTCATCTAAGATATCTTAACATCATGATCATCAAAGACGAAAAACATTGAAAGATCAGCGGTGAATAAATATCAATGAACCGCTAAGTAGTGTTACAATCAATATATGATATATTACATATGTGTACACATTTCAACATAGAAACAACTGTATCAAAGTTGTATAACAGTTATGAATCATGTGGGCATCTAGACAAAATATCTGCCATCACATTTTCTGACCCACGGATAGCTCGCACCGAAAAATGAAATGGCTGTAGAGCAATCGTGTATCGCGTTGATCTCGCGCTCTTCAGATTTTTACCCTGAATAGCCGTAAGAGCTTTCTGGTCAGTTTCCACAATGAAATGCGCGCCCAGAAGAAATCTTTGCAGTTTAAGGATTGACCAAACCATAGCCAATAATTCACGGTCTAGGACCGAGTAATTCTTCTCTGCGGCATTTAATTTCCGAGAAATATACATCACAGGATGCAGAGTTCCAGAGTACTCTTGCATTAGTGCAGCTCCAATCCCGGTGGATGAAGCGTCACTACGAAGAATAAATGTCTTATCCTTAGAAGGCAATACTAGGATAGGTGAAGTAGAAAACATAGTTTTAACCTTATCCAACGAGGATTGACATTCTTGAGTCCAATGGACTACATTAGGAGACCCTTTCTTTAGCAAGGAAGAAAGAGGTGACATAATGGAGGACAGATTCGGGATGAATCGTCCATAAAATTGTATTAGACCTAAGAGACTTCGTACTTGCTTTTTAGTCTTAGGAATAAAAATGTTAAGTATCTTACTTGTATTATGGTCTTCTGTTTTTAGGAACCCATGACTAACACGGTGTCCTAAGAAAGATATTTCGCTAAAACCAATACATGCTTTCGATGGTTTCGCTGTCAGGTTATGCTCGCGTAAGATAGACAATAGTTCATTTATACCATTATAGTGATCGTTCCAAGTATCACTGAAAAGACAGATGTCATCAAGATACGCAATGACATCTGAGCGATGAGATAGGATTCGACGCATCATGCGTACAAATGTTGCAGGGGCGTTCATAAGACCGAAAGGCATGAAATTCCATTGGAATAGACCCCTAGGCGTCGAAAAAGCAGTAAACGGTTTGGCGTGTTCGGATAGTGGAACTTGCCAATATCCCTTAGACAAATCGAGTTTAGTAAAGAAGTGAGAATTCGATAGTCTCGTAAGTAGCTCTTCTAGTAAAGGCATAGGTTCCGCATCAAATTTAGTCACTTGATTCAATTTGCGATAATCCACGCAAAGACGTATGTTATTGTCTTTTTTCCGTACTATAACCATCGGCGAAGAATATGCTGATGTGGATGGTTCAATAATTTTTAACTCTATCATCTCATCTAACTCTTTCTCTACCTGCGCTTGAAAATGTATCGGGATAGGATACGGTCTGACTCTTATAGGACTATGGTCAGTAAGAATAATGTCATGTTGAATGACATCAGTTTGACCAGGAATGTCAGTAAGGACATCCTGAAATTGTTCTAACATAGTAGAAACTTGTTTCTGCTCTCCTGGAGATAATTCTGGAGAAATTGCAACATCTTTCCATGATTCATTAGAGTGAAGAGGAATCATTGGAAAAGGTAAATTTACATCCGAGAAACTTGTTTCCTCATCCTGTATTACTGACAGAGATGAGTACTGTCCATGTTGGACTGGAAAATCGTCCGTTGCCTGGAAAACAGGTTGTAAATAATCAGGACGTTCATGGAATTCCGTGAGCATGTTGATGTGGAAGGTTTTACGCTTCCCGTCAATATCGACGATATAGTCAACATCGGAAACTTTTGATATTATATCGTACGGACCTTTCCAAGAAATGAGAAGTCTATTTTCCATACAAGGTAGCAAGACAAATGCTTTGTCACCTGGACAAAGTTGTCGCAAACATCTCTTTTTATTGGCAAATTCCCTTGCCTTCTGTTTCGCAAATTCAGAAGAAGCAGTTGCCAATTTGCATGCTTCAATAATCTTGTGTCTAAGTGCGATGACATATTCATAAGAGGATTTTGTGTCATCGACAATATTATCAGCAGTTATAAGATCATGAAGTAAGGACATAGGACCTCGCGGTTTCGCGCCAAAGACAAGTTCAAAGGGAGAAAATCCTGTATGTTCGTTGGCGACCTCTCTATATGCAAAGAGAGCCGCGGGTAAAACCCTATCCCAATCCTGAGGATGATCTTCTGTTATCTTACCTAGTAGGTTTTTCAGAGTTCTATTCAAACGTTCCACCATCCCATTGGACATAGGATGATAAATACTACTCAGCGATCTCTCTATCTTCAGAGTCGACATTACTTGAGACATGGTATCCGATATGAGTTGGGTACCATGGTCGGATAATATTTCTGCTGGAAACCCTAGACGAGAAAATATTAACCAAAGAGCATCTGCGACATCAGCAGTAGTTATGCTCTTTAGAGGAACAGCCTCCGGCCAACGTGTGCACATATCAACACACGTCAAAATAAATTGGTGTCCTCTCGCAGACTTTATCTTAAATGGACCAATGATGTCTATCGCCATTTTTTGAAATGGCCGAATGGGAATGTCTGCAGCCTGAATAGGTGCATCATGGCGTGGACCTCTGGATTTAATCTCTTGACATACTTTACAAGATCGACAATAGATTCGTATGTCCTTATTCACAGCAGGCCAAAAGAAAGATTGAAGAACTCTAGCTTTAGTACGGGAAAAACCCATATGTCCAGCACACTGCGAATCATGAGCGTGCTGTAAGATTTTAACTCTCATATTTTTAGGCACAAGGATTTGAGAATGAATGGACTTAGCGGAGTCTTGTACCATACGTACAAGTACGCCATTCTTCATCGTAATCCAAGATTTACGATTTGTATCCTTATTCGGATCACCTTTTTTTTGCCAGAGTAAAGAATTTCTTTAGAGTAGGATCATCTTCCTGCTGTTTGATAAAGGAATCGTGGGAAATCTCCAAGGGATCATCTTGGATCTGCGCATCATTATCTTCAGAATGTGAAGATTGTGGCATATTAAGAGCTTGAGCCCTAGTGATTACTGCATTAGCAGATTGCATATTAACATTTTCCCAATTAGAAATTTGCTGTGGAGTGCATTCTTTCACCCCGTGAATGCGACCGATGATAAGATCAGCGATCGGATTCGGCAAGAGACATGCTTGCACCTCTCCTGTAAAGAAAGGCGTAGCAATATTGATAATGGCAGTGGAGTACTTCTCCAATGTGCCACCAAATGTTACACATTTGACTATATTGCCTGTAGCTCGAGAAGGATTTACGAGTGATTGCCTCACTCCAATGGTAGTGCACCCCGAATCGAAAAGAATTGATACCGGAGTACCATCTATTAGGCCCCTATTAAAGACAAGAGCACCCCTTCCATTATGCGCAATTGACGCATGGAGAGCGGGAAGCGGGTGACCGCAGCTTAAAGTAGAAACTGTGGTTGGATCGAATAATGTTTTGCATTGCGAACACTCAGATGCTCTAGCAAAATCGAAAGCGGAATTTGCTACACTGTTGGAGTCTTTTTTATCATTATTCTGATTATCGGTGTCGTGGAACTCCTGTTGTGCAGAGTTAGCCTGGTAATAAGATTTACCATGTCCTTTGTGTTGTGATCTACCTCGATTATAATTGTCTCTATAATTATTATTACCTCTGTTATAACCCCTATTTGGGTTTGAATCATAATATTCATGATCATAATCATCATGCTCGTTATATTGAGTATCCCTGTAATATTGGTTTTTTTTGTCTCCATGAAGCACTTGGGTAGTTCCTATAGCTACTCCCTTTCCGAGAATTTCTAAAATTATGGGTACCCCTCGCGTGTCGAGGACTATCAGCCCGATTCCAGTTCTTCGAAGAAGAACCCTGATTTGAGTGGTTATCTTGGTTTTGATACTTATTCCAATTAACCTTTTTATCAAATTTATTTTTAGCTCCTTGGAATTTGTGTGAGTAATTCTGATTATATTCTGTTGCCGAAGCAACTGGCATACTCTCTTTAATGTTAGAGTTACTAAGAATCATGTCAGGGTGTGCCGTGGCATACTGGTCACAATATTCTTCCATTTGCTTTAATGTACTCGGTTTACGCTCATGTAAGAACTCTAGGAATGATTTATTTACCGAAGACATGACCTTGTCTCTTAGCAATAAATCCGTAAGACCATCAAATGTTTTCTCTGTTTTGGATAATTCAATCCATCGTGAAAGTGTAATTCGTGTTTTTGAGATGAATTCTGAGAATTCTACACCTACCTCAGGTCTCATTGTTTTAAAAAAAAGACGATAACCTTCCTCAGACAGCTGATATCTCTTTATCAAAGCTGCCCTAACAGCATCATAATTATCTTTGTCGGCCTCTTCAACAAAATATAACTTACTCAGAGACTCCCCTTTTAGATTTTCAGACAACTGATTCACATACTGTGATTTGTCAACATTATGAGATCGACAAGCCCGTTCAAATCTAGAAAGCCAAAATGTTATGTCATCACTGGTAGGGTTAAACGCTGGTACCTTGACCTTGTACACAAAGGGTTTACCATTACCACCAGATGCCTGATTAACATTACTCATACATGTCAATTTTAATTTCTCTAATTCCAACTCATGTTCTCTTATTGCTTTTCTCTCTTCAACTTCTCTATCTAATCTTCTCTGTTCTGCAGCAGCTTCTAATTTCTTCTGTTCTGCATCAAATCTCCTTTCCTCCACTTGCATCTGCAATTTCTTTAGTTCAGCAGCAGTATCAGCTTCTTTTTCTAATCTTTTTTCTTCAGCCAGAGCTTTTTTTTCTTCAGCAGCAGCTTCTCTTTCTAATCTTTTTTCTTCAGCCAGAGCTTTTTTTTCTTCAGCAGCAGCTTCTCTTTCTAATCTTTTTTCTTCAGCCAGAGCTTTTTTTTCTTCAGCAGCAGCTTTTCTCTCTTCAGCAGCTAATGCTTTGTCATATTGAGCAACAGCCCATTGTTCTAAGTCTTTTCCAGTCTTATCAAGAGATTTTCCTTGTGCAATAAAATAATCTAATGTAGACATATTGTCTTCTTAAATCAGAAACCTGAAAAAGTAAATAAATTACCCTCTTTCACTTTAATGGGAGACAAGTCTATACCATAAACTTAGTCTTAGTCCAAACTTGTATGGTTTATAATAACCAATGATAACTTGAGTACCTGTGGACAACAATAACTGTATCTCAAATACTGTGGGAGACAAGCCTTACATAGGTCTTGTATACCTCAATGTAATCAAAGATCACTTGGGTACCTGTGGAAAATAATCATAAAGTACTGATCTGTACTATACTATCAGTGTATACCACTATAACTCCTGTGTCATATGTCAACTAAAGACATTACAAAGGACAAACAAGAAAAGACAATCTGAAAACATTTGCAGAGATCAAATTAAATTAAATAGGAGAAATAAAAAAAAATGATCACAGAATCCGTGATGATAACTGCAATAAGATAACAAGACAAATAACGCCACAGTGTATAAACATAAGGGTGTAAAGAAATCAAAAATAGAAAAGATTAGACCAACAAATGCAAACAAATCAAACAAAACTAAGGAACACAAAATTATTAACAAAAACAACGAAGAAAAGAACACCTCATCACAACTAACAGAAATAGCAGCAAATTGTTGCTAACAAATTTCCAATTAAGAAAATGTGTACCTATAGAATACTAGTACCAGACCAATGTCACTCGGCATACCTTGTACTAGTCACACAGAACATAAACTAATTTAATACATAACAAATAACATGTAAACATAAATACATGAGAAACATAAATGCATATATAATATAATATATATCATGAATGGAATGTGTTGCAGGTATAGTGTTGTAAAGCAGGCACAGTTTATTTTAATACTAATAACTTGCCACTTTATTCAGTAATAGATTTAATTCTAAACTATTACACAGTTCAATTTTTCTCTGTTGAGCATATGAAGATCCAACGATGAACTATGCACTTTATGTTCAACAACACTGTGATTCTTCTGTACGTTGAGAAATGTCAACAATACTGCTCCAGATATTTTCTACACTTGATACCACTGTCCTGTGTAATACTGTCTGTACAGCGAAAAAACTGTCAACAAGCGCTGACCTAGATACAGCATCCTATCGGTAATACAGGTCAAGCTGACATCGACTGTATAGCTGTCCTACTGGTGTTGATGTGGTCAAACAAATGTTCTTTTAGCTGTAAACTGTGATTCTCAACACAAAACTGCGTAAGCTGGACCCAGGAATCTGGCTCGCCACTGTAAAAAGTTTGTTTCTTCTTTCCACTCTGTAAAGTGTCAGACTGTATGCTCTGTAAGGAAGAGTGGTGTGTTGTTGAGATCAGGCATGCTCCAGTCTACCCAGCTGTAAATGGGTAACTCACCCTAGTCCTGAGTTAGGGAAGGCAAAAACTCCAGGGGAAGCAGGCCCTAAACTTGGTCACTTCAACCGACGCAGGATGGTGTATGTATGGAGTAGAAGTGTAGAGTGTGATTACCGCGAATGGTGTACTGTTCGTGTGCTGACCAATATAACCACTCATACACTTGTGTCTGCAAGGCACCAATGCAGACTGCTGCAATCTTTGTTTACTCAATTTATTCAGACGTACACACTGGGACATACGAGTACATCATGGTATGTTGACATATCAATTTGTAGGTATACATAGCAGATCTGAAGTCATGACACATTCAGAAATAATGGGCAGTACATCAAAAGTTCAATGTCATGATACATTATGGCCGCATCCCCCTATCTGACTAAACGCGTCAGTGAAGGCAGATCGGTAAATAACTAAAGTTACTTGACGTCCATAGTTTGTAGTATATATTATGAAACCACGAAAGGGGGTTTCTAGCAAGATTGAGATCTCCCTGTCACTGTCCGATAATAGGATAAATAATCTGTTCTCTTGGCAGTGATCAAAACATATGATGACCGAAATCTAACATGGCCGCCTCCCTGAGTTGTCGTTCACTCATTCATAGGAAGGAAAATATAAGCCAGAGTTAATTTATAATGGGTATATAAATGATTTCATAAATGTTTCCATACAGCTCTACGGTGATCAGGTTAATTCACGTAGCCATAACCGCTGTAGGAAAGTCTGTCATCTTCGTCGATACAAAACACGACCCTAGCGATACGAAGCAAAATGTTCCATCTAGGTCGAATCGACATGAGATCATCAAAATAGGGTCTGGCAATACATGGAGTCCGAATTATACATTGTACCGTACCTTAGGAGAATCTCTAACATAAACTATAGTAGAGATACCATCTCCTTTAGAAGAAAACCACTTCATGAATCATATTTCCTTAAGAATCTACCAGCCCTTTGGAAAGTGCGTACCCGCCATTATCACGGTACATCGGAACTCATCACGACTTGTCAAGACAACTCATACTTCCGCTAGGGCGGAATAATAAGAATCTAGTCCCGCCTACCCATCCAAAATATACAATATAGGACTGATTCTACTTGTACTAATAATATGTAATACATATGAATTCAGGCCATAAACATAATAAGCAAATTAATCTATTTTCTGGCCCTAAAAATAAGTACAAATATAAGAGCAATATCCGTGCGCCGGATCAATATCAAGAACGATTACTCCTATAATCAAAAGTGTGAATCAAACATGGATTATCTCGCTTTCCCCATAGACAGCATTTTCATACACAAATGAATGAATGTCTATATTTTTTCCATATTAAATAGCCATATCGATTTTTGTAATATGTGCGTCAAAATATGCACGCAACACCAGGGTGGAGTATGACATCATTAGGACAACTGGTGTTAAAACAATTAATTTCCATAAAGTATATGCCCTCATCTGAGAATCGAACCTGGTACCTCTAGAACTCGAGACTGGTGCCATACCTCTTAGCCACTCTGACTCATTTTTGAGGTGGGTTTAAACAATAAATAGTAAATAGATAAATATTACACACACACATAAAGGTATGTTTTCAGGCACTTGTGAATATAAAGAAGTAGAAACTAGACAACTTTATCCTTTTTAGTCAGAGCAGAGAGGACAGAGGTCACAGAGGAAAAACGTGGTATAAACTTGTGATAAAAGTTTATGAGGCCTAACAAACTACAAACTTGTTTTTTCGTAGTTGGAAAAGCCAGATCAATTATCTTTGTTAGATTAGATTAATCTTCTTCTTCTTCTTCCTCGTTCGTCCTGAAAAGGACGTTGGTTGCGTTGTATCTGTTTACACCGGAGCTGCGATATCTGCGCCTTTCGGCCGACACATCCGACTTAAACACGGCATTTTTTGGGACCGGGTTTGCCTTCCCTCTTCGATCCCTACTCTCTCAGCCAGACTGTAGTGATGCAGCCTGTTTCCAGGACCACCACGTGGAGGTGGAGTAGGGTCTTGGTCAGCTCTGGTTCGCTGACCCTGACGCAAGCAGTCAAGCTATGGGTCGCTGACTGCATTCTCTACTGCTGCATCTTTGGGACAAAGATTAATCAAGTTGCAGCATATGTCTGCCGATGCTATGTCCGAAGAAAAAAAATTTCTCGAAACATAAAGAAGTAGTTCGCATAAGAAGTATCAAAGAGATCATACATACTAAATGAAAAGACTTACCTCAATAGAGCCAGCTCAACGAAAACATGAAGAAAGATGAGCTGAACAGAACCGACATCAGAAAACAGGAAGTAAACTTCCGGAAGGATTGCACCGAAAAGCGCAGCTAAGTTCTGCGTAGTGTCAAAGTGCAACTATGTATAGCGCGGTGCAGAAGTGTGCACCAATCTGACATCCAGACAATGGTACCAGAAATAGGACCCATTTATGATTCTAACAGCCTCACGCGCATAGTGATTGTTATGAAAATGAACTAATGCGCTAAGTTTCTAAGAATTTTGTGTTGGAAAAAAATGGAACCAGGCCAGGAGTAAGACAGCCGATAGGATAGTCTGGCGCTCTCTCTTCCAAACCTCTACACCTCACGGTAGAAGGGGAACGACTAAGTAAGTAAGTAAGTAAAAAATGCACAAACTTAACATCAGCAACGTGCTGAAAAAATTTCCCAAGCGCCCGCCAATTAGTGCGGGGTGGTAAATTGCGCACCTGCACGGTGCTGCTGTGTGCTCTATCACCACCAAAAGAATCAAGATGAGAGCGAAACGGTGCGCACGAATTGTGCGCTAATCTAGATGAATGAGCGCAAGAAGAACTGACATCAAGCAATGAGAATTATAACGGGAGGCATGAAGTCAACACCTATAAAAGAACTCGAAAAGATTACATGCCTCCAACCAATGACAGATAGAAGAGACTGCAGGGCTCAACAACAGGCCGAAAAATTCAAAAGACTAACAGACCACCCAATGTGCCATAGAATAAATGCTCTTAGAAGGCAAAGGCTCAAACGAAGTAACTTTGTAGAATCAACCAAACCACAAATGAGAGCAGTATCCATAGATGAAATATCCACTGTTAAACCCATCTACACTGCACACAATCTTCCAGTTTGGAAACAAAATCGTTTCCCTAAAATGATAGAAAACATTCCTGGAATCGAAAGTAAAAAGAGCCAAACTGCAACAGATAGAAAATCCATAGCGACAAAATACATAGAGAAACATTATCCACGCAACACCTGGACCCATGCATACATAGATGGATCAGCAATAAATGCAACAGAAAAGGAGATGGGGGTGTCTTTCTGACCTTAAGCACTGGTGCAGAAAAAAGGCTGTCAGTAGTGTGACAGCGCCATCTTGAGGTCTGTCGTTCTAGGCGCTGGCCCCATCTGGGCAGTCATATTGTCTATGTGGTTTAGTGCCTTTTGATCACGTTATCTTCAAGCAGATTTATTACAAGGCCATAATAAGCCTACGAATTAGTTGTGTTTTTGCTCTAGTTGTGTAAATCTGTGTTTTCATGCATTCTGGAGCAATAATCGCGTGTGTTATCTGTGTGGCGCAGATTAATCCGCGTAGCGCGCAGTAAATTGAGTGGTTAGGCCAGGGCTTATAAAAAGGGTTAGCAAGCGGCGAAACCGGTCTATGTTTGAGAGAGCCGCCCAGTGAGAACAGACTAAGAAGACACACAAGAGCCAAGCTGTAAATGCCTTGAGCACGTGAGTTAATTTAAATTAGCATTAGTTTTCTAGGATTCTGAAATTATATCGATGTGGCTATTTTAATGTTAAATAGGGGCAGTGAATAAAATATGTTCTGCTTCCAGTTTCCTTTAAGGACTCTATATGAACTAGTATTTTTAAAGTGTTTCTTGAATGGCTTTTTTCTCAGTTACGTTCAGAGGAGCGGGACCCATTACAGGTCGCCACAAGTTTAGCTTTAAAAAAGTTCATATGTTACTGGAGTTATCAAATTGAGTTTGGCAGAACTCTGTATATAGTTAATAATTGCTGGGATGCAGGTTGAATGATCGTTCTGAATGAAAGATAATCAAAACAAGAAATGCATTACAAATCATATTATAATCTGACGCGATAAATTACAGTTAGCCTATTTACTTATTAGCGTCGTCAATTAACAAATCAGGAAAACTTCCCGTGAGTTAAAAATAATTAAAAGCACATCTATCTATACAGAACTAAACTGTATTAAAGTTATAATTCTCTTTAACGTCTGCAAAATAAATTTACGCGTCAATTGTATTAGGAAATACTTTTAGCTGTAACATTAGTTTGCACTAGAACTTTGAAAATGGGTTTATTTAATAAGGTTAAATTTACACCACAATCCATTGAAATCAATAGAAATAACTCGACCAATGATCACTCGAAGCTAATGTATAAATTACCGTCTGCACAGAAAGAATACACTCCAATAGTCACGAAGGTAGATGAAATCCAGCAGGGATCCGACTATGCTAGTGCAACTAGGATTCTGTCAGAGCGAACGATAAAATGCAGTTTATCGGAGTTCTCTATTTATACTTCTCGAATGTAACTTGAATGGGGCGTGTTAAATTTTCGCACCTTTCTTGATCTTGAGCAAAATTCGGGATACCTCGCCGTGGTGTTAACAGCTGCAATTCCTACGTTTTCCCCGGTCTACCGATTTTCTTCCGTCTCAGGCTGCTCGCATAAGAGTGCGAAAATTTCCCGAGAAGCTAACTCTGTGAGCTGCAAGTCCCTGATTCTTTAGATCGCGGCCGCTCCACGTTGAATTCTGAAGATCAGCCTGTTCTTTGATGGTACCGCTGCATGCCGGTAAAAGTTACAACAGATGATCAGGGGTTCTAAAGTTATGAGAGGCCAATATTCTGTTATCATCCACAGTCTATGAACACTGACTGGGTGTTTGTTGGATTGTTTGTTTAATGTTCGGTTCTGTTCGGTAGAATTAAATGTTGATCTGCATAAGGCTTTGGGTTGCTTGAATTGTTAAGTCTGCTGCTGAGAGGGTTGCAAGCAACCAATAATTGCAACCCCTGTCAAACGATCCTTTATAAATTTTCTTAGTGCACGGGTCTTGGGTGTGAGGTACCCCTAGCGCCCCTGTCACAGTAGCGACAGGACGATTCTCCAGCAACTTCAGAGCAGAGGCAGAGGCCTTGAAAACTGCAGCAGAGGTTATATTGACAGAAGAAAGCACAGAGAGACAAGTTGCTTTCTTTACTGATGCACAGTCAGTAATTGCATCGTTGAAAAGCCAAAATAATACAGACCTGGATGATCTCAGAGTAGTGCTCCAAAGGTTATGGCTCTTATGAAAGCATGTCATTTTTGGGCATGTCGTACGCAACTGCTCAATATTTGCAGCATGACCTTCAACTTTAACAAATGAAGTATCGGTACTCTTGTCCGTTAAGTGTATGTCACCATTATCAAATCTAACTGCACTCTTACGACAAGATCCGTTGTAATGAGGTTCAGATAAGATAAAAGAATATACTTAGTCGTAAGGTACACCAAACTTTTAAAAAAACTGATTGTGTATACATCACTTAGTCGTTTTGTGTGCTATACTTATCTCTTGGATCGTATATTTGTATACGATGTTTACCAACTACTCTCCCTGCGTAGCTGTAAAAATCTTTTATATCTCAGCAAATATCAATCTAATATAATCACAAGTAGTAATAAATAATGTCTGCCTTTTTACAAACATGCCATAATTTCACGGTATACAGATGACCAAAGACAAAAACAAATAAGGAAAAAGATAAAAGTGTAAAAAGTCATAAAATTCTGCAATACAATAAAACAACTTTTTCCACTCTGAACGAACGGTACAGGACGAAATAGAATCACATAGAACTACTGTACATAATTAAAAAAGATAGTCAGAGAAGACCCACGCGTAATGAACATAGCCATACTGAACTAAATAAGAGTTAACCAGTCTTTTTCTTCAAATGACTTGATTCTTCACACATAAATTGATATAATGTTCTTCTGTTTCTGCACTTAACTGAATGCTCCTTAAATGATGGTTGACAATGTTGGTGGACACAACACGGTTATATAGACTCAGCTGATCTTCCCATGTATTAGGATTCTCAGCACAACTAGGTAGACCAGATTTAGTGCTCCGTGTCGCTATGCAGGATAACACTTCGGTTCTCACTTTTGGCTTACGTTCTATAGGTATAACCGAAACCCTCTGGTCTTCCCAGAAATGCGCTAGCAGGACTAATTCTGGCAAAGGCAGGCTATGACAAATAATCAATGGTGAAGGAATACGTGACTCGCTCTCTCCTTTTGTCTTCTGCGTTCTCTGATTTTGTGTGTGTTCTCCCACTTCCAACTACCTGCGTATTTATTCTCTCTGCCAATAAATATTGTCACAATTTATGTAAGAATTATAACCACACCTGCGACTACTCTTCCTCTAAGAATTGGTGATGAAAAATTGCCTTCTGTCAATCCGTTGATTTTTAATGAATTTATTACTGCGTGGTAATAATACAGATTTTCTCCCTACCATATTGTTAGGCCTAGACGATGTCGGATACTCCGAATAGCAAAGTAACTGATGAGTCATTTATTCAAATGTTTGTTGCGTTTATCAATATGTTTTGGTCATTTTTTGTAACATTTCTTTTTTTATTTTTTTAAATTTTATTTACAATATCTATTATGAGCTAAGGTCGGATGTAAATGATAAGTTGTATGGTAAAGCTTGGTAATTAGAGTTATGAAACACCTGACCACGTGGTAATCACCGCAACGTCTTTTATATTAGGACACGCGTGTCGTAGATTTTTGATAGGAGAAATTAAGACTTGGGTTGGTCCCTTCTGAATAGATTAGAATGAGTGATAGTCCCAGTGAGAGATAGTAATAGCAATAGATTTCCACGAGTGAGATGGAAGACTGTGATAGAGGCTGTCTCTGAAATCGAGAAATCTTCTCTCTTTCACCTATCTTCTACGACAGATTTAGAGGAGTCATACAGTCTAAACACACACACACACACACATATATATATATATATATATATATATATATATATATATATATATATATATATATATATATTACCTATGTAGTTCTATCCACTCACGTGCACAAACATACAAGACGACAGTTAGACGTACAGACGTGGGAAACCTATAACAAATGATTAAATAGATATTTGGAACGAGCTGACCAACGCGCTGATTAATTTCAAGAGAAATTTTAATTTATCATCTAAAATTTCATCACAACACATAGAAATTACATCAAAGCATATACAAATTGTCATAAAGTCAATAAAAATGCTACAAGATTGATAGACTCACAGTATGATCTTATCCCTCAAGGTATGCCCACAGTCCTGTTGGAAGAAAGTGATAGCCCCAAAGAATCAAGGATACATATGATTATGTCTAATATTTCCCCCTTTTAAGGTATAGACAGACTTGATATGTCTGCTCTATTTTAAGGGAAATATGATTAGCAATACTTGCATACAGAAATTTAAGACAGCAAAATGTAAAATTGAAGAAAGCATCAAAGCTTCTAAAATAATTATTAATCTTAAAATATGTTTATTATTAATTAAATATACAAAAGAAAGAATTAATAAAGACAATCATAAATAATTAATTGGTGCCCAATTACAACAATAAAGAAATCACTGTGGCGAGAGGTTTTATTTTTCTATTGTATCAGTATAGTACTGACAATTACAGAAATAGAATTTCTGCAGAAAATGGTGAAGTCCCAGTGTCTGAGAGGACTACTGGTATCACAAATTAGTTACGGCTGTGAATGCTCTGATCTCGAAACAATAGTAGAGAGGAGACCGACATAAAGCGCCACCTCCGCTGTGTAACTAACTGTGATATTAAAAAACCAAGGAAACAGATTTTACTTAACACTGATAAAATTGACAAGTCGTTCAAATACAATTTCCTTATATTTTATTTAGTATATAAACTATCTACTCTTGTGCTGAAGGGTGAATGTTGAAAAAAATGGAACGTAATGAATTTGTAAGTTTACATATATTTTACAAATATTTATATTTATATAGACAACAAGTTTTCCAATTATAGGAACAAAAATTATATCAGCTGTGCTGTTAATTAATTATAGTACATGGATCAGCTGTGCTGTTAATTAAGGATATAACACTTCTCAGCTATGCTATTAATTTTGTCTCTTGCTATGTTAAGTCACTTTCTCATCACTGACAGTTTCTATGCTCACAATGCTGACAGAAATGGTACGAATGTGTACTCATCTCTTAAAACAGTTCTGTTCTCCGTAGTTTTGTTCACACAACTCCTGCTGAGGCTCGTTACTTTAGCCCACCCAAGACTGAGGGGGACTAAAGATGTAGCTTCTGTACAATCTCTATGCTCCTGAGAAGTTCCAGGCAGCGGGATTGACTCGAACATACGACCTCAGGTTTTTAGGACATAAATAAACCTGTAACAAAGCAAAAATAGGGGCTAATTTCTGTCCTCAAGCCCACCTATTTCTAGTGTGAGTGAAATGAGCGTGTCTCTGATGTATGCATGTAGGATGAATGACAACATGGCTCAGTATGATTTAGCAATAGCGAGACAAGACAGGTGTCTACTTGCAAAGCATTCTTTCTGATAAACTAATACATGGATACATTCAATAATATAGATTCAATACATGAATACATTTAATACATGAATACATCCCATAATATAAATCAATACATGAATAAATCCAATAATATGTACACCTAGGTTGTCCTTCCCCCTATACTATACCACGCCCTCTCTGACAAGTGCTATACTAGCTGGTAACATATATCCTAACAATATTGTTATGTTCTTATGATAGGAGTATATGCGACGAGGACTGTTTGGTGATATATCAGGTTGGAATTATAGGAGACAATAGATTGGAGTTAGATGCGACAATAGATTGAGTCCTAACAAGGACTGTTTTGGTTATATTGCAGTTTGGAGTTATCAGAGACAATAGACTGAAGTTATAGACTGACAATAGATTGAGTCCTAACAAGGACTGTTTTGGTTATATTGCAGTTTGGAGTTATCAAAGACAATAGACTGAAGTTATAGACTGACAATAGATTGAGTCCTAAAAGGGACTGTTTTGGTTATATTTGCAGTTGGTCTTATCTGAGATAATAGACTGAAGTATAGGAGACAATAGATTGAGTTATAGGAGACAATAGATTGAGGTATGAGTCCTATTAGTCTTTGTCTATATCAATCATATACATTCATAGTGAACCCAAAATATATTAAATATATACAGGTGTAGGTAGTATAATGACACACAACAAATACCAACATTATATACCTGCTGAAGGCCTATTTTTCTAAGGGTTATCGCAAATATATTTACCCTCCTAAGATTTTAAACTGGCCAGGTTTTGATGCGACTTAGTGAAGTAGGTTGCAGGTCGATGCCCTCAGGTAAGCACTAAATTAAAGTGACAGGTTCTTCCTCTTCAGTCAGTATCTCTGGCGTCAAGTTCGGGGTTGCGTGGTTAGCATAAAATCCGCCTGATTATATAGGCAAGTAAATACTTGAGGAAAGCTTTCGGTTGGTTCCTGGCGGAGCAAGTTGATTGGTTTCCTCCGGTTTAGTCTTTTGCTCATACAGCCTAATTTTATTCAGTTTAAATCCGCCATCTTGCGTGAACTGCGTGAACAGTATAATTTATTCTGCCTCAGAGACTGGTGAACGGTGCAAGTTGATTGGTTGAAGCAAATCTGTATCTCGACAGTGATTAACAAAGTAGTGGGTTACACTTCGTTTCACGACAATCACTCCGTCCTGCATTCACTCTATTCATTCAGCCGTGATCACGTGCACTTGTTCATACTCACAGCTTTGATAGCCACTTCTGGAAACACAATTTTTAGGACATTCACATACAGAATCGTCAATGGCAGTTTTTGACCAAGAAATCCCCAGTTCCAAAAAAGACGGGATGAATTCTCTGCTTCCGGGAACGATTCCTTGGGTGTTCTTATTTTTCGGATGTCTGTTTAGATCACATTAAAATTGTCCAGGCACGAACATTAACAACGAGCACAGTGTCAATAGCTTAGGTTTCTAGAATTTGAGGAATGTCAGATCGGTGTCTATTTTAAGGAAAGGACTATATTTGGTCACCACACCACTAGTCAAAACTCCGTCGGAATGTTACTGACGTTAATATATTACTTGCCACAACGGCTAAAAATGTGCATAGAGTTTGTGCAGAAATCTGATCTGGCTCAAAGGCCCAGTATACGCATTTATTCTTTAAAAAAAAACACCCCGTTCGTGGGACTTGGTATTCTGTCTATCTCTGAAGGCACATGCCCTGTCAGACAGGTGTTACTTGAAAACCCACGTGGTTAAAGATATAAAATGTTTATGTTTCTCACAGGTATGTCTCTGTACTAAACGCCGGCAAAGTTGGGTTACCCCAGTATTCACTCAACACAGAACTACGGTATTACAACGAAACTAAGTGATTTCAGTTATAAGTTTAAGTATCTAGAACGAAGTGACCACGTCTACTGCAAATGGAGAATGAGTGAAATCAAGTTTAAAACTCTGATTAATATCTTAAACAGACCAAGGATACGCGCTAATTCCAAAACCACGCAATAGAAATATCGAATCCTAATCGCATTGTGCGACACCAAGGATACAATTCAGTGTCGTTCCCACCAACGGTCCCACGAAATAACAGAAAACACATAATATACATAAAAAAGGAAGATGTGTGTTTAAACAATAAATAGATGAGGCAGCAACGAGAAATATTTAAATGTTTACCTAGAAATTATAGTGCAAGTCTTGGAGATCCTGAGAAGTTTTATTTTCGACGGTTACTACTAGACATTACTGTTGCTATTAGTTTTGAGGCCCCAGAACTGTGGACAATCACGGTTATCTAACAGACGAAGAATGGTAGAGTTGTTTTTTTAACGTGGTTTGCTAGATTACTTCGTTGCACACCGCATTCAACCATTGAACTGATAGTTATATTAGGACGAGTTTCATTTAGTGTGATATTTTTATTGATCGTGAACATTCTATCCCCTGTGTTGTATTATTTCTCTCGATGGCTATGAAAAATTTTAGTAATAGTTCAGATTGTTTTGTTGTAGATATGTCTTGAAAAATAGCAGCATATTAAACACCAACATAATTGCATTAAACGTTCGTATCTGTCGCATGAATATGTGCTGTATAAATAGAAAAGCTAATAAGTGTGTGTAGCGTTTGAGGGAGCATACACGACTGAAAGTAGTTAACGCTACACCACACTGCGACTAGAGTCCTATAAAGAAGGCTCGCGCTATAATGCGAGAGGTCACACTCTAAACAATCTTAGAGACACCATATATAAAGAACAACTCTTCTAAAGTCTGGCAATCTCAATATATATCTATTCAACAATCTGACAAATATCAGCATACAAATATAACGGCCACAGTGCGAACATACAAATATAACAAAATCAACATGGCCACAGTATAATGGATATCGAACAATAACTTGCAAAAGAACTCAGACTAAACAGTCTGAAATATTTCCAGCATCACGCTGGGCAAAACGTAGCAGGTATAAGCCAGACAGAGACGATGCTCCATCATCTCCATATTCGTCTTCTCTCGACGGTAATCTTGCCGGTATCCCCCCGAACACACTGTCCGGTTGAACTCTTCTCACGCAAATCCCGTGCGCAGCTCTCAGTCACATGACTGACTATCTTTAGTTTAGCTTCGTGTCATACACATGTCATCATCAACAATGACCATCACTTACCCCCTAATATCCATACATGCTGCCTATGAGGGACATGTGAGTCACAGTTGTAAAACATCCTGTGACATCCATCCTCTAACCTCAAGAAAGAAACGAATTTTTCTTAGGACTAGAGGATGACATATATCACTTCAGTAATTTTACACAAATAGCAGGTGTCTCCCACTAATCCAAAAGAAACGAAACACACATTGTAATAAAACATTTAAAATGTAGTAGCAAAATGCAGAGTATGTCTAATAAATTAATAAATGTCAGTGTCATTTGAACTTCCATCTTATTCCAATTTAACTTCAAATCTCATACTAGGAGAAAATAATAAATGTGGCTCATAGACTGAGCTGTGAACTGTGTTACAATACTGTGTTGCAAACTTGCAACGAAACACAATAATCAAAACTGCTGAGCTGTAAACGGTGTTACAATAGCAAACTTGTAACAGAACACAATACTCAGAATTAAGATGGTATTAATTTTCAATTCCAGTTAAAATACAAAGGAAAATAAAAAAAACAATTTTCAGGAACAACACTTCCGAAAAATTATCAAGAAAAACCGTCGTTTGACCCAAAGTACATATATGGTAACCATGAGGTATTCATGGCAAATACATCAAAATACATTCATAGGAACCATGAGTTATGTATGACAAATAAGTCAAATGCAATAATGGCAACATAAATGATGGCAATATCTATATCCATGATAATACAAGGTATACAGATAAATGAATTGTTAAAACCATAACCTAAGTCTTACAACAGTGAATTAGAGAAGTACAATGTATCAGTACATATTTAAGTAATCACCCTGAAGGAATAGGAAAATTCATCATACTCTGAACAGTTGCATCAAAGTATTGCTCATGTCTCAAAAAATATTACATGTCTCAAAAAATATTACAGGTAAGACAGTTTCTGCACCGATGTAGTGGATTGATGGTATTGTATGATTGTGATATTACTTAATGTGATGCATGAGGTCAGCTGTGAAGGCTCCTGAGATAAATGTAGCTGTGAATTTTCAGAAGGCCCTTCTTGCTACCACTACGACCTCACACCTATCTTTTTTTACTAATGAATGCGGCTACGTTAAAGTTCTAGGGTAATGATATGTAATGTGTTGTGGTAGTGTACATACACACACACAGATATTTAACAATTCTAATAATATTGATAAAATGTTATGACACACTGAACTAACTCAAGGTGTGTAAAAACTTTGATAATAATTTTCTTTAGTTTTATTTGTTCTGAACCAAGGTTTTATTTTGGTCAGAACATATGAAAGGTTTTGCAATTATTAATGAAATGCATGAAGATATGGCATAATAAATGAAAGGAGTACATATGTATTTTACAATACTAGTTAATATTACTATTGTCTATGGTTGTAATTTTTCTGGGAGAAAGTTTAATGGATGTGCTGTTGGGGTGACCTCATCACTCCCTGTCTATGGCGACTACACATTGTCCATTTATTGATATTATGATTGGTGTTAGAATTTAAGTTTGTGAATCTCCAGCAGGCCAGACGCTCACGTATCTGGAATGAGTAGTTCTGGTGCTGGAATATGGTGGCCCCACCTCTCCGTGCTTGGGGCAATATACGGCTGCTCTGCCAAGATATAAACTGCACGGGTCCACTCTTGTAATATTCAACATCACATTTGACACCACCTTGGTGCCAAATAAAAACTCACAGCTCTGCAATAAAGTATTGGTCATGTGTCAGAATTCCATCCTCTAAACCATTTCTGGACACAACACCACACACAACAACAACACCACATAGACGGGTCAGATCTCTTTGACCAAACACACATCTAT